>VXBX01001175.1:1501899-1562665 GCA_013400415.1 Scytalopus superciliaris | reverse complement strand
TCTTACATTTGACGTGTGGAATTTTTGAGCTACCAGAAAGCAGAGGAATTTTTCTGCCTATTTTGTGAGGTGTTGGGGTTTTTCTTTGTTTTTGTTTTTGTGGGGGCGGGTATTTAGTTTGTTTGGGGTTTTGTTTGTTTGTTTGTTTGTTTTTTTATGTGTGTGTTTGGTTTTTCTTCCCAATTAGACACTTTAACTACTTGTGACAGTATTCACAGAACTTTTATATATGTAGTTCAGAAAATAAGATTCTATTCTTTTGTGGGTTTGGTGGGTCATTGCCATCCTAAAACTGATCATGGAAGAAGTCCCGAAGTTTTCTTATGATATGAATGCTTTTTTTTTGTTTTTTCACTTTATAGTAGAAGAGTTGGAAGTAACTTTGTCATGTCACGGGATATACAAGTATCTTACACACTGCTTAGGCAACATAATGACAAATGATACAGAAATGATACAAAAAGTAGCTTGATATTTAGCTTTAAGTCTTTGAATTTTCCAATTGTCCTCACAAACNATAGTGATAACATAGTGCTTCAGCATAGGGTGAACAGTCCATGAGATAGTACAAGTGTGAGGCAGAGAAGTACAGGTAGAGGTGAAGTGCAGATGCCCGACCCTGTAATCACAAATCACAGTGGTCAGTGGCTGGTCATTTAGGTGAAACTGTTGTCAAGGATAACACAGAGAACAGAAAAAAACAGGTAAGACAGAACTTGAAACCAATGAAGAAATACCAAGAGAGACAACCTGTCTCAAAGCAGCTTGGTAATGAGCTAACTTCCAGTTTATCATGAATGTTACTTTTTGGGAAGTGCTAAGAATATGCACAAATGCTCTTTGCTAAGCAATGCAGATGTAGAAGACCTGATAATGACATCAGAGATTTGTGANTTTGTTTGTTTGTTTTTTTATGTGTGTGTTTGGTTTTTCTTCCCAATTAGACACTTTAACTACTTGTGACAGTATTCACAGAACTTTTATATATGTAGTTCAGAAAATAAGATTCTATTCTTTTGTGGGTTTGGTGGGTCATTGCCATCCTAAAACTGATCATGGAAGAAGTCCCGAAGTTTTCTTATGATATGAATGCTTTTTTTTTTTTTTCACTCTATAGTAGAAGAGTTGGAAGTAACTTTGTCATGTCACGGGATATACAAGTATCTTACACACTGCTTAGGCAACATAATGACAAATGATACAGAAATGATACAAAAAGTAGCTTGATATTTAGCTTTAAGTCTTTGAATTTTCCAATTGTCCTCACAAACATTAACCAGCTGTACTATCTCAATGGCATCAACTGAAGGTGAATTTTACCAGCTAACAGCAAGAAACATGGGCACTGCTACCTGCAAGGAATCTTCATGTGATTCAGCTTGGGAATCAGAATGAAAGTTGCTTCCCCACAAAAACTAGAATTTATGTTGTCATTCATTTAAAAAACAATTTCTTAGCTTTATGGCAGTTTTTCATTCAGGAATTAAAGGCTGATTATTTATCAGTATTTGTTTTGCTGAACTATCTTCTCTTATGTAGCTTATTTTAGAGCTCTAAGATCTACTATCACCTGGGATAAATTACCACAGTCCTACCACACAGTCCTACCACTAATGCCATATGTCTCTGGGTATTCGTTTGGCAGCTTCTTTTGCCTCTAGTGAAACCTTGGTAGTTCCATCTCTGAGCCTAGGTTTCTGCTCCTTAATACACTTTGGATACTTTAAAATAGTGTTCTAAGTAATTTTCTAGAGGAGGTTTTGATGCTTAAATTCCTCATTTTCTTAGTAATTCTTTTGTAATCTTACTGAGCAAAAATAAGAGTTTGATATCCTTCTTCTGCTTTCCTTTCACTAAACTTATTGATGTCTTGTTGGGTATTAAAATTCTGCAATTGAGTGAATCTTCTGCTCTCTGCATTTTTAGCAGTTAGAATTAAGTGTCAGTTTGCACTTTGATTCTTTAGAAGAGAAATATAATGGCACATTTTTGCTAAAGATCAAACCCAAGTATTAGATCTAATTTGCAAAGGACAAGGGACAGCAAGAAAAAGATAAATTAAATGGATTATTAAATTTTATTAG
The DNA here is from genome assembly GCA_013400415.1 of Scytalopus superciliaris. Lineage (NCBI taxonomy): Eukaryota > Metazoa > Chordata > Aves > Passeriformes > Rhinocryptidae > Scytalopus > Scytalopus superciliaris. The sequence continues at coordinate 1,560,581 of VXBX01001175.1, read as the reverse complement.
CACCAGATAGTAACTTGCAGTGTTCACTATTAACCAAATATAATCATTATACTAACTTGTATGCATGTAAAGTTGAGGGGAGTTAGAGCAGTTTGAAAGAAATACTAGAAATTAAAGTCTGCACTGATGTGTTTAATACAAAGTCATTCATCATTTATTAACTAAAGAATTCTATATGTTACTAGTCATTGAGAGATGCAATAGTTCAAAATGACATACAATAAAATATCTTAATCTGCAAATAAAGAAAATTTCAGGCAGTCTCTGGCATATATTTCTTCAATTTGTCTTCTACCAAGCAGACTTTTGTCAGCATTTTCAAAGACGTGCACTTTCTTTTATAAAAAGGCAAAATACTGTGTTCCAATCATTTCACTGAAAATATCTTTGCAAAAGATCTTCACATCCAGTACAGCTTCTTTTACTTTTTCAGTTGTTTCTCTGCATAAGAGCAGTGGCAGACAATGGCTCTACCTTCTTTCAGCATGGAAAGAAAGTAAAAATCAATTGCTTATATGCCACTACTATTTCTTCTTCATTCAAGCTGTGTCGTAGTCCATAAAGAAATAATCCATCACTGCTATATATCTTCTTCACAGCTATGACAATATATTCCTCATTTTGTTCTCATCCTACCCGAGGTAGCTTCACTGACTTTGCTGGAATTACTCCTGATTTTCATCACTGCCAGTGAAAGCTGAATCAGGATGAAGGCACAGCCACTGCCATGTGCACTCTATGAAGTGTATCTCTGAATCATGATGCATTTTAAAAGATTTGTTCCCCTTATTTTATTAATTGAAAAACAATTTAGCTAGGACTTAATTTTCAGCCCTAAATGGTCATTTTAATTCAGAAGGACAAGACACACATGTACATTAGTCATGCATTAAAAGGCTTTCACATTTGTAGCGCTGATATTAACTCATTGCATACTGCATTTTATTTTGATTGATGGGAGCTGCTCTAAATTTCTTATCCCACAAACCAGTGGCAGACCAAACCTAAGTCTATGATGGAAAGATTATGGTACATAAAACATAAACAGGGATAAGAAAATTCACCATAAATATTTATGTGTTTGTACTTGCAGTTTTCTATTTTTATAAATCCATTATGTCTCACCAGAGTTCTTTAATATATTATTTTCATTTCAAATACCCTATTTGAAAATTCAAGTGTATGTATGGTTCAAAGTAAAGCCAAGCTAAATTCATAGATTGTCATTTATAATACAATAATCCATGTGGAAAAAGGAGAGGTAATAAGAAGATGTATACTTCCATTTAAATGAGACTAGAATGCTAGTGTTTTAAGAGGTAACTCTGACCATCACTCTATGAAGGTCAATACTCACTTGCCAAATGCACTATAAGCCTCAATGGGCTGAAGAATGAGAAATCAATATATAAGACCTTACATTTTCATGATCATTTATGATAACCAAATGCAAAACTGGTGTAGAGTGTTTCTATTCAGACCAATAAAATTTCACTTTCCACTTGCACTCATTCTAACAGACATCTAATAGACTATTCAAGTCTACAGAGACTAAAACATACATGAAACATGATATGGAAAAGAGGTGTGTTGTGAGCCTGAGTTAGACAAGTCACACTTAGCCGAGGTGACATTCTAAGGAGTGTGTCTGTTTATAGAGATGGGGCAAAAGAAAATCTAAAGCACAGATATGCATGCGTAGATATGCATGTGCACACATATATATGCACGCACCTACTCGTGCACACATATGTACACACATACTTTTTTAATGGTAAGTGAAAGAGCCCCTGGGCTATATCCTAAGTCTGTGAAACCAGCCTTCCCTCAGTGGTGATTCCCTTGCTTGAGGCTAGCAAAAGCTGCAAGCTCTTGGCACACTAGTCATATCTGAAGGGAGCCTTGGGAACCATCCTTCAGAGGATAAATGCATAAATGCCTCTTTTGTTGCTTTTGATGACAGCTGGGAATCTAGTCCTCTTATAGAGTTACTCACACAACCATTTTAAAAGCTAAAGGCTGAAGAAAGTTTATTGCTGTGTCCAGTACATATTTATTACTATAGATTTTTAAAATATAAGTATATAAATCTATCTTCTTTGTAAAAAACTCCCCATAAGCTCTCATGTAGAGAACAGAGGAACTGCCAATGCTGAATTGAAATACTTATTTCAATTATTACCTAGAAAGTAAGCTACTTCACCTTGCAATACACACTGTACCAATATTGCTCACGGACAGTAAGAGCTCAGTGTACCCAATACTGTAATGTCCTCTCCTTGTGCTTAGATTGTAGGATGCTGGAGGAAAAAGTACTTGCTCAGGGCCCAGAAACGCATCCCAAACATCTTGCCAAGTTTTGTCAAGGATCATTCTGGGTACCTCTTGCTGGAAATGCAGAAAGCAATTTAACTAGTTATTCCAGGCTGGTATAGGCATTTGTTTCTGCTGGCCAGGTTATAAAAATTCTGACAGCTATGCAAAGAAGGTACCAAGATTCTGGCAAACAAATATCTCATTTACAGGAATATTATTATCTAAAAGATATAAGTCAAAGACAAGAAAGAAGCAGGGAATAATCACAATGAATTAAACTATTAGCAATTGTGGATTTTACAGGATCTTTTACAGGGTTTTGATTTTTGGGGTTCATTTGTTTGGGCTTTTTGGGTATGATCTTGTTAACCAATGTTTATCTAAGCAAATAAACTTTAAAAATAATTGTATGCTACTAAATAAAAAATAATTACTAGACTGATTAAAGGGGTTTAAAAATAACAATATATACTTGGAATTTTTTTTTGTCTCCTAATTTCTGAGCCACTGCAGTGTTTGAGGTCAGAAACTATTCTACAATGGCAAGGACAGAAATTTCCTTTTTCATATTTCCTTTTTGGACAGAAAGGAGTGCTGAGATCCACACAAAACCACCTGGCTCTTCAAGCAGGAGACTCAGGAAAGAAAACACTCCTTACTGTTAGCTTTGCAATGAAGTCACATGCTTTTGCAGTATGGAGTAAGATGAAGCACTATGAAGTCAAGAAAAAACGGGTTTGACTACAGCAAGCTAAGATGAGAACTGACTACTTAAGAGCTCAGAACAGCCTCCAAGGAGACCCATCTTGCTATGTCATGAAATTAATTGTGCAAAAAAAAGATTAAATATTTTTTCCTTTGTTTCCAGCAATGCTGTTTATCAAATTGTAATGTAACACATTTAATCATTGGATACAATGATATTCCAAACTGTAAGCTCTATACAGATCAGACACTAGTTTGCATTGTTTTTAGCACCATAATCTGAAAAAAGCAAGGAAAAGTAACTTAAAAAAAAATCTGACAGCATTAAACAGCTTTAAGGCTTCAGGTACCATTAAAAGGCCTCAGGTCCTCTTCTTCATACTGGACAACCTGATCTCAGAGAGCCATGTGTAAATCCATCTAATAGGATTTTTAGTTAAGTAGGTCAAAATTTATAACTTCAGACTCCACCAGAGAGTGGATTTTTCTTTGTGAGCCAGATAACTTTTAGGCCTTCAGAAACTGCCTCTTTACTACAAATGGAGCAGAGAACCAGAAGGAATTTAGTGGCTTGTACCAGGCTCTTTCAGACATACCAATTTGTCATATTAAGGTATTAACAGTGAAACAGGTGAAAGATGGTCGTGGGGTTAAAAAAAATTCTTTCGACAGGTGCATCAAACTAAGTGACCCTTTCTGGCCAGGACAAAGACAATATCTGAAAGATGTGTTTTTTCCTCTCACACATACCCATCAGGGCTGTAAGCAGCACCTGAGGTCAGTTCATTACCACTGCCCACTCTGTTGTCATCACAAAGTGGTATAACCTTTTACTAATAAAAGCAGTGGCTATATGATGTGGTGAAAGGAATGTGATGTGGTACATACATGCAACTCACATGCAACTCACATGCTGAGGGCAGGACAAGGAACAGCTACTGACATGTGAATAAGAACATGTTTACATTTCTATAAAGAGGTGTGTTTTTTTCCCACACTACCAGTAAGAGCTGTCTCAGAATCCCCACACTGGTATTTAGGGATGCCCTTGCAAGTGGTTAGTGTTGTCCTTTCCAAACAGTAGATAGAAGATGTAGGCTGCAGACATAGAAAAAAAAGCCGCAAAAACTGTTGCCTCAAAGCCTTCATGCCCAGGGGAAAACCAAAAGCACTGCAGAGAGCTGGAGATAAGCAGGGGATGCCATCCAAATATGAAATAAAGTTCATGACTGACATGTATGGTAGAAGAGAGACAGAAGAGAAGGGAGAGGAGAAATTCAGTGTACCAGGCTATGCTTGTTCTCCAGAGCACTGGGGAAGGAAAAGTATGACACCCAGACAAAGCAAGCCACCACTAGCTGCAATAGGAATGAAAAGTGGTAGGAAACAAGTGCTGACTGGAGCATGATCCACACCTTTGCTGCTGCTCTGTAAACTATCATGCAGCCTGCAGAAGTCTTTGGAGACTAAAGGCCAGGTTTTCTTATTGACACAAAAATGAAACACTTTTTTTAAACCTAAAATGAATGCTCGTCAGCACTTCTTGAAGGTGTGATACTAACCAAGCACAACTATCCCAAAGCATCTTCTACTATTCACTTTTGACAGTTCATCTTGATGTTTTAAGAACTTTGATTCTGCTTCCAAATGGAGCACAAAGGATGAAATGATGAAAGGAAGAAGAGTAAGCTAAGCCCACAGTGCAGTGGAAAATTGCTGCTGAAGATACAGCATGTACATTGCAGATATTACCAGCTTTGATTCAGGTTTAGTGGTTGCTCCCACTTAGGTTAACCTCCACTCAAAGCCTCCAATTGTTTCAACTCTTCTGTTTTCCTGTCTGAAAATCAAAAGCTCCACTCTAAAACATGGATGTCCTCAGAGGAGGACAATGCTAGCTGTGGCCCGACGTGCCACCTGGCACACGCACACACAAGGCTGAGCCCAGCCCAGGGATCCCCTCCAAGGATGGTGTGGGCCGGGGGCTGCTCTGCCTGCACGCGATGCTGCAGAGGAGCCGCGAGGACACAAACACCGCTGCCCTTTCCCAGCTGCCTTCGTGGGCACAAGGGGAAGGCTGTGGCCACTTGCCAGCGTTGGCTGGAGTCCATCCACTTTGCACCAGCTGAGCAGCATGACATGGACTGTAAAATCTGGCCCAAAGGTTTTTAAATGTTTAAAGCTGCAAAGGCAAAAGGGTAGCCTGAATAAACGGTGTGGCCTGCCCTGACACACTTCTGAGCTCTGGGTGTATAAGAGATCCTTCTTATTATCCTAGACAGGAGCTGAAAAATGACATCATGCTGGAGGAATAGGACACAGCGGTTACTTTAGAGATGATTCAGATCTGGTTATTTATTCTCTCTACTTGGCAGAATGTTTAAAAACTAGCATGGGAGCATTAGCATTGCTGGGCAGAGCATCACTACAGCTGCACAGGTAGAGAGACGTTGGAAAGAAGCTCTTTCCTGCCTGATGAGGAGGGATAAAGGAGCAGGAGAACGTACTGGCCAAAGACAAAACCATGTGACAAAAATCCAAAGTAGGCTGGTTGAAAAACAAACAAGTGTTCTATCCTAGAAGGTTGGCACAAGGTAACTGAAGCATGTCATATTTTGATATTTGGCCTCTATACATAGCAGATGCCTTTTTCACAGGTCAGGAAGAGAGGTTGAACAATTGATTCAATGGCTAGAAAAATGCTGAGAGAAAAAGAAAAAAACTGGAGATGGTCCAATGTGTAGTAAGTATTTCATAAATGTATGTGTAAGAAAGAGAGATAATCTTCTTCACAGTTCTTTTAGCAGGTGTTTATGCTTTTTGGCATTGACAGCAATATTTTGTAGCTACACAGCAGACATGCAGAATAAAATGCCTTTCCACAGTTGCAAAAAATAATTATCCCTTATGTGACTTACAGCTGCTCCAGTCATTCACTGCTGATGTCCTCCTTCTCCAAACCAACATTACCAAAGTATTGCTGCTTCTGGAATTTACTAAGAAAATTGCATAGTCTCCAAGCTATCACTTTAAGAGAGTGACCAGGGTGCCACATTTGCATCCCTTAAAAGCTAAAGAAGAGGCTTTCCTAGGTACACAAATGAAAAAGCCTCGAAGGAAATACTATGTAGTGTTTTGATGCTAAGGTGATAGGCACTGTTTAAAAAGCCAGAAAAAGACAAGACTCAGTGCACAAGTAAAATTTAAGCATTCCCTTTGCTCTCTAACAAATTTTACTCCTGCAGAAGATTTTGTTTCCCTTCTGATATACAGAGACGTGTGAGGACATCTGCAAGGACAAGGTCAATGCCACTGGAAGCCAATGCTTTCTCACTGTACCTGAAGTGAACCCCTCCTTGAAACAACTGAAGTAGCTCAGGTCAGTATCCATGTTCAAGCTAACCAATTCCCTGTGTAATAGCTTGAAAGTAGCTCCACGAAACTATCAAACACTCTAAAAAAAGAATATCTGAGCTCTTACTCTGGACAAAGCTGAAATTAGACTTGCCCCAGTAATAAGACTTCCTGTAAGGACACATGGATTCATAAATCCTGAATGAGTACAGATTATAGGATCTGTCCTGTGGAACATAAAAACTATATAATATTAGACATTTAAACACAGTGGCCCAATTCCCTGGCAGTGCAGGATGCAGTCACTAGGTTATGCTGAGCTGCTCTATCTGAGGATCTGAGCCCACATTTCCTTATACATGAAAATGTCTCTCGCATCTCTGATGAGTCAACTAACTGCACTTTTTTCTATTGTCCTGGTTTACACATTTACTAGAACCATTTTATCATCAAAATAAAATAAAGTACTGTTTAAAATACTGTACACTTTTTTAGCCAGCTTAGATTTGATGTGAACTGTGTTTTTTAACAAAAGCGCATCACTTTATGCCAAACTAAATAACTAAGTGTGAGACAAATACACTGTATTTCATAGATTTTGGGTGGATTGGGCCAGTAATCCCAAAAGTGAAATGGACACTTCATACCAGCAATATTTTCTGGTGATCTCTAACCTCATTAGGCATTCTCAGTACACCCAGAAGAGTAGTGTAAATAAAATACACTGTTTTCTGATGAGCTTTGATGAGCAGATGTTCCGGGTTTTTGTTGATTCATGTCTGGGATGTTTTTAAAACTTTTCTGCTTGTGTTCCATTTCCTGCTGAGGGAATTCAGAATGACCCAGATGAAAAGAGACAATTGTGACTGTGTCTGCCTGGATGTCGCCCAGGCCAGCAGCTGTGTGGTGGCCACCGCAACGTGCCTGACTTGCGGTAGGAGAAATTATGTAATTTGGTGTTTAGACTACTTGTGAATTCATCTTTTGGTACAGACAAAATACTGCACCTCTATGCACTTCCTATTATCACTCGTCTGGTAGCCTGGAAGTGCACTTGAGGATACAAGATAATGCACTTGGTGAACCTCTCTTTTTGCTGTTTGGTGATTCACGCATGTGAAGTCCAAAGACATTTTTAGAAGCAATAAAGTAAGTAATCAAAACTAGAATTCTTTCTCATTCTGAAATGAGACTAAAAAAAAGCCCCAATCAATATCTGATTGTGGTTTTTCTGCCTTTTTTTTTTTTTTTTATGTCTTTCATGTCATTCAAACTGGGGCATTGATGTCTTAAAATACATTGATAGCTATTTGTTCACCCTGGAGACAAAACTGCAATTATTTTCTCTATGACAGCCACAGACCTAGACTGATTTTAAGTCTTATTACATGGGGTTTTTTTAATTTTTCAGGCTAAAAGCCTTAATCTGTGGTAATTGTGAAAAGCAGAGATAAAAATAGATGGCAGTGGGATGCTCCCAGATTCTCAAATAATGTGTAAGAACTGAAAATTAATCAAGCATACTGAAAATTAATCAAGCATACTGAAATGTAATGATAGAAATAGGAAACTGTTGCAAAATGAGTAAAAGAGGATGTGGAAAAAGCCAGTGCTAAATGATCAAGTAGGAAAAGAAAAGCAGAATCAAGCCAATAAATCTGGGCAAGTATGTGAAAGTAGGAATGCAGAGGGAAATCCTGAGGTGATTCACAAGATAATGTAGTTGAAAATAACTAAACTTCTCTGCAGCAGTGGAAGTGTGAGCAACAAAATAGCTATGCCAAATTTTGGGAGTTTCAGCACATTTTCAGAAGTAACAGAAGATACAGTTGTTGCAGTTCTATACACAGTCCACAATGAAGACCTGGAATTCAGAACCCAGAAGTGGATATTCTGATACAGAGGAGAAAGTTCCTTTCTCACAAGGGGAAGTGAACAGATCATGAAGGAGAAGGATGCATCAAGTGGGGGTTTTGGGGGGATGTTTCACAGGATAATAGAAGTCCTGTGCAGAAAGGCACACTGTGAACGTCACCCTTGGCTTCGGAACAGAGATTTTCATTCTGCCTGAAGATCAAGAGCATGTAGTTGCATTAGAAACACCTGGCAGAATGCTCTGCTTATTTAAGGAGAAATTGGATGTGAAATCAATCTAACAAGAGGCACAAATAAAAAGATATATACAATTATTTACTGGTCTTTTAAAACATTTTTTAAGAAACGCTTCAGAATAAGGATATTCTTTTCTCAGTAAAATAATTATATGATAGAATTAGCTGTTACATTTTCACCCAAACTGTTTCTTTAGAAAATAAACATCAAAATGCTTTTCATTGGAAAAGGTTAGTTTAAATGAGTTTCTTGTTTTGAACAGTTTTGAAACAGAATAATGGAGATGTTGAGACATACTAGTAAAAGACTATAAAAGCAGTTTGTTTTTAATAAGATGCTTAAAGAGAATGAAAACATGAATAAAAAAAAATAATCTAAAATTACTGCTAGAAGATGTTTTCAGTGGTATAATCTGAACTTGTAAGACAAGAAGACTTCTGATATTTGAATTAGTTCAGCTGTTCTGCATCCAGAAAAACCTAGGAGGTATAATTATTATTAGGTATATATATATATATATACACCTATGCATATACATAAACAAAATGATAAAAAGTCATCCACACCCTCAACACAAGTCAAAGGAGATCCCCTAAAAAAGTAATTACTAGATCTGTGATTGGGACAGTCACTTGTGTTTAAGGATCAGGTGCATAACCTGTTTTGTACTATAAATGTAAACTCCATTTATAATGTAATTTTGGCAAAGTAGCTTTATTTCACTAGTAATAGTTAAAGATTCTTAAGAGTACTTTGAATAATTTAGACCTATTTGAAACTACCCTTATTCCCTTATATAAAGGACAGTACTTTGTTTTTTACAGGCTGGATATATTTGAACACAGAGGTATCATAATTATTTGCTTTTACCAAGTTTATTAATAAAGCATACTGCTTCCTTTCCACTTGATTTAATTCATATATATCAAACCATTTTAGCATAAGCATCTGCAAACACATTTCTCTGTATGAGGGACTTCTTCGAATAGCTCACTTTAAAAAATATTGCTTATTATCTTTACATGTTTTAAGATTTGTTTATTATGTGTATGTACACTTGAAATTTTTAATTTAGTTTCTTATTCTGAACTCTCTATAGAGAATTGGCTCCGATACCTTTTATGAAATAAAAGCATCTACATAGGATCTTCCAAAGCTAACTGTCCCTCGCTGATTTGACTCCCCCTCAGGGGAGGGCTTATCTAGGATACAAGTTCTTACTTCCAGGAGAGTTTTTTTCTTTTTTCCTAGTGATGGATTAACATAAAATGCATACTTGTTATACACTAGAAAACAGTTTTGCATTCACAACCCTTCTATTTGGTGACTTTCATCATTTATGCCCAGATCTTCAGAACTACATTAAATGTTCCACTTGACATTTTCAGCCCAAGTAACACTGGAACAAAATGTATGTCCCCTTGTCCAAAGGAAAACTTCCTGCAGCATCCAGGTGTGCATTAATATTAAAACCCACCAAGGTAGAAGTACAAGAGGGATTTTTTAGACCTTAGGATTAAAGGATCCTTTGGTAACTCTCTTTCCAGTTTTCAAAATGCTAAATACCTCAAACATGCATTGCAATTTTGGTAACAGAAGCAGCTGTTAATGCTATTATCTGTAAATACTAGTGCAGAAAATTCCCTGTACGGAAGCAGAAATAGCATCTGTAGTACTGTGATAAATAGTCAATCATTTTAAAAGGATCTCTATACTTCAACCACTCCTTTTGGAACTGACCAAAGACATATTATTTGTATAAATATGTATGCAAACAGGATTCAGCTGTAATTGATGAGGAAAACACCTAAAATATTCCATTTACAGGCAAAATGCACCTCAGAACAGTGAACATCTGAAGACATTGGAATATGCATTCTTTACAGAAGCAGAAAATGTAGCCCTAAAATGACAGATTACACAGATGATAGAATAACAGTTCAATCAGCTGAATTAGGAAAGTGCAATTCCAGAAGTGCTCTTGAATATAAACACACATTTACTCTAATGCAGAATTACCTTGGCTTCATGCTCCAGTTCTGGAGAAGAAATTCACACTACAAAAGGGATAAATGTCTCACAAAATATGCCAAGGAAGGATCATGAAGAATCAAATTAGTCTAATACATTTTGATTCTTTTTTAAACAATAAGTGCATAAACAATAGAATAGTAGGTCTTGATATTTGTAAGTCTATATTTTGTTTATTTATTTTTAAAAAGCCTGCTTTTAGTTGGAACATTCATCTACACATAGATAATGCTCTCAAAAGACAAGCTAATTTTTCTAACTAAAAATGCATTTAGAAACAAATTGGCACAAGTATTTGTTTTACATTCAGTATTAAACTGGCACTATGTCTGGTCTCTGGCAGCATTGACTATGGTCCCCTTTGTTTGTTACCAGTCCGTGCTCCAGCACTGAAGCCAACACCTGTGGCCATATAAAAGGCTATGTACAGCAGCTGCAGGACTCGGATGTCCATACTGAAAGAAATTTCTAAAGCATAAGCATTTGGATGTGTGGCTGGCTTCCTTGTCTGAGTCTTTTCAAGGCCTTCTTTGGAGGTCCACGCTGCTGGATGTTGTATCTATCAACTGTCTGCAGTGTTATTACTGACCAGTGTGTAGTGGTGACATAGGAAAGCCTCAGACTTAGAAAAGATGCTCTCGGTTATGCTGATCTAAGGCTGCCACAGTCCCTTCACTGAAGATGTTTTTTTGCACCTTTTGTCAATCATGATATAGATATAGGTATGTCAATCACTGATACAGATATATCTAAGGAAGGACAGAGTCTGCTCTAAAGATTAATATGAAAATTAAATATTAGTGAATCAAAACACAAATTTCGGCTTAATACTTTGTTCTTTGGAAGCAATTTATTTAAGTCACATAAAAGATAAATACAAGTCCAATTAGCATGTATATAAACCAACTCCTCTTATTAGGAATCAAATAATTAAAGCATACAGTTCCTAACAGACAGTATTCAAACCTTTTATTATGGCTTATCTGTATGTGGCAAGTAACTAAAATTGCTACTCATGATATACTAAGTATGTACTCACATACTCAGGTTGCTATTTGTATCTTGTAAAAGCAACTAAACTTAACTTTGCTGTGCAGACAGTCTAGAGAAAAAAAGCCAGTATTATTTCCGAAAAAATGGTAAAAAGTTACTTCCTTTCTTTAAAGCAGCATAACAGCCTTGTATGGAAAAGCTCTTAAATAAATGGAAACAGACAATCAGAATTACAGACCACACTGCCCTGCTCTCAAGTAAATACAGCTGAAAAACAGCTAAAAGTGACATGTTTCCATTCAAAAGAATGTGTTACATATGCAGGTTACAACAAATAAGCTATTTGTACCAGGTTATGTAAATGCAATTCTCTGATATAATTAGAGCAAGCCATTGGAAGTAGCAATGTTATTTACATTCAGCTGTTGGAATATAAAAGCATATAGAAGTTACAGGCATACTCTTGAGTTACACATGTGCAAAACTGAGATAAATGCTACTAAGAAAAGAATTCAGCTGTAAGGATTCTACAACACTGTCATAAACAAATCATTAAAAAGGGCAAAGCTGATTCACTGTCATGGTAACTTAAAAAGCAATACTTAAAATATCATGAGTCTCTTGTCTTCTCCACAGCATCCACTAACTCAGAGTAAAGGAAAACACATTCTTCAGATCAGGACCATAATGAGCATTATCAAACACACAGAAAAGTTCTGACGCAGCTTAGTTTGATCCACATCTTACATAGAATATCACCTGTACATTTGATGATCAGCTTTTGATTCCAATACCCATATTTTCTGTCAATTTCAACCTTGATGTTCAATCATTTCAATCAACAAGAGGAACACTTTTATTTAATAAAGCAATTCAAAAACTCTTCGAAGAATTTTCACATGTAGTGAACTAAATGATGACCCTGCTGGTTTACCATTATTGCTTCTCTTTGGTGGTAAGACAAGGGAAAGATGGAAAGTCACAGTATCATTACTGATGCTGATATCAGGATTCAGCTGTATTTTAGTTTCATGTGTGCATTTACTACGTATATTTTCAAGCTGCTACCACCTGCTGAGAAAATGAGGACAAGCTGACATGTTGCTGGTATAATTATTAATGATCTAACACTGGCAAAATAAAATCTGCTTCAAACCAATTACCAATGGATAAGACACATTGCTCTATTTCATTAAAACCACAAAATTTACTGTTACTGAGTCCAGACAGCAGCAGATCATATGTCAAACTTACTACAGCTCTCTGAACTCGCTGATATTTGACAAAACATTTTTTCTCTATGTTTTGTGTGTCAGTTCAGATTGGCCTGAACAAATTACAATATGACTTTGGTAAATAACACAGTGGTTAAGTGGAGCCCAGTATGTATGACATGATTCACTGCCCATGTAGAGTTTTTGTTGAAGACAAACAGCCTTTATAACCAATCTGGTGAGGATTTTTTTCCTTTTTAACTACAATATAAGTGTCGTCCTATTCCTGGGATGTATCTCAGCTATGTAATTCCAAACCAGTTTTACCATTGGACTTAATGGATCTACTCTGAAATAGGGACCAGCTGATATAGTGAAAAAACATGATTTTGACCTCAAGAATTGTAAAAAAGCTCAAACCTACAGACCACATGTTAAAGAAGTCCAATAAAGACTATGAAGTCAGGTATAGGATGTTGTTTGCTTTCCGCAATACATAATATCAATATTTCTGCAATGTCATGACAGCACTGATCTTTATTTCACAAAAGTTTGGGACATAACTGCATGATGCAGGTAACAACCTTTAATTTTTAGTGGACACTGTCATGTCTTCTCTTTTATTGTCTGACATTTTGCCAAAGGTCAGTAGGAGGAAAAATCCTTTTTGTGGGAATCCTTCCAAATTTTTCCTGGTGATTGTAACGAAAAAAGTTCCCTGGATGACTGCAATTGAACAAAGTCAGATTCCCAATAGAACCATCTTCACAATCCAGCACATAACTTGTTTTTCAGGCTTACCCGAAACACCCTGTGACATTATTTTAGCAGTTTAACGCAAGAGCGATGCAAGTTTGGGCTTCAAATTGTTATGCAGAAAACAGTAACTGAGGAGCACTTGGTATTCAAATTTTTCAGTACTGTAAGTTCACACATAATTTGCTTTTTATTAGAAACACTTGATCCTTTTAACTTATTTCACAAATAAGAGCCTTGAATCAGTGTTTTTATGCAGATAAAGGTGTAGGTGATATATTTACATCACTACTGGCTTTAGTAAGCTTAGTTCTTTCAATTGAGGTATTGAAATAACCTTACAACTTGCTATTATATTACCACTCTTTTCATTATTGAGACATTGACAAATTTGTTCAGAAGTGCAGTAAAAATATTAAGTAAAGCTTGAGGTAGAGCCAATTCTTTCAGTGCCTAAATGCCCAACTAATAACTTATTGAGTACCATACTATTATGGTAGTGCTTCAACCTGATTTTACAGTGTTTTTAGCTAAATCACTTAGAATNATTGAATAGCAATAATACATTATTGAAAGTGCTCAGTAGTAGAAAATTATCTTTTAAGTTTCCCAACTACTGTAAAGAAGCCATTCCCAATTTTCTAGAGAAATCATGAAAGTGACATGGATACAAATCCTGAGGGGACATAAGAGACCATCTGAAGTGGATGTAGCAAAGCAGATCACCACTGCAGACATTAACTAATCTCTTCTTTAAAACCTCTAGTGGTAACACTCTTACTCTAGTGGTAAGAATATCATCAGATTATTCCAACCTTATTGAAACATTTTTCCCTTGTAACACTTTAAATATGCCTACCTAATTCTATTTCTTGCCATGATCTCAGTGGGTACAAAGAATTGATTTTTGCTCCTTCACAGTCCTAGAACTGAATTTTAAAAAATAAAAATCTCAATTTCTGAAGCTTTTTCCAATAGGTCATGTTTGGTTTTTGGTTTTGTTTTGGTTTGGTTTGTTTTTTTTAATATTCATCCTCTCCTCTGGATCTTTGAAACTTTTATCTGTATGTGGTGGTCAGTGACTATAGTGCCGTTCCAGCAATGGATATCTGATCCTTGTGCCATGCTTATACTGAAGGTCCTTGATACAGCTGAGAACAGTACCTGCTGATTTCAAAGGGCAGGGAAAAAGTGATGGGACACAGTGCTGCCATCAAGATGTCCCCTATGTGCGTTATCCATTTACTTGGCATACTGAAAATGCTTGATGTTTTCTTTTGCAGTGGAAATCTCAACACAACACAGCAGCATCGACAGCAATATGAGGAGAAAGCAATATTCGGCTTTAATTTCTCACTTGCAACATTTTTTCCCTAAATTTCAATGTAACAGTTATCTTACTGGAAACAGTATGGCCTGTACTTACATTATTTTTATGCATCACCACTACTCCTGAAACATCTCCCCATGACACTAGTGCTGAGACACTTACTCTGCACTTTGTATTGTACCTTTGATTCTTCACTACTATGTTTATCCTTTGTACCACCTTCATCTATCTATTTAGCAGGATTGCTTTGAACCCTCAACCTGTTTTGTATCATAATTTGGCCAGGCTGGGTGCCCACCAAAGCCATTCTCTGTGATGTTATGCAAATTCAAAGACATGTCCCTTGCACTTCACCTGAGATTTGCTCTGACTTTTGAAATGTGTCATTAGTAAAAAAATTTGGGGTTATGGTTTCTATTTTTCAAACTGCCATGCTATAGCTGAACCTCTATTTTCTCCTTTTTTTCTTCCGTGAGAATGTTAGGCTCGAGGCAGCATCACTGGAGTTGCTAATCATGGATACAACAAACCTAATTCCTAGTGCTGGGTCAGCTACTCTGCCAAAGGAGAAAATTAGATTAGCCTGATAAAGTGATTGTAAATGAACAACTCCATAATCTCTCTCAAAATGAGAGGGAGAGCTTTAAATTTCCTGTACCATTTTTTACCTTCTACAGACATTTCCTGTTCTCACCTGGGACTCACCTATACTCCACAAGTCCTTAGAGATAAAAACCTAGGGATTGCTACTCTATGTACTGTAGGATTAATTCTACAGGCCACAAGGACTTGCAAAACGCTTCTTCCAGGTTTAGATTGTCACAGAACAGAACAGTTTCAACTTTTTCTATAAAAACACTATCCAGAAATATGGGAAAATTAAATTCATCTTGTACACAGTGGGTGAATTTTCTCTCCTGCAACCATGACTGAGTTGGCTTTATGAACATGTAATTACAATGAGCAAAGGAAAAGAAAAAGCATTAACAAGGTACATAAACAGGATCACACATGATGACTAATTTCTAGAGAATATAACTATTTTACAGTCTTTTCCTATGGTGAACCAACTGCTAGGCCAACTGATAGCTCTACCCTTTGTGCTACTGGGCTTTAGTCACAGTCAGGGACTGAAAATCCTTGCTGGGAAACACAGTTGAATTCAAATGGATGCTGAAATCTTGTGAAAGCAGTTTCCAGCTTGCTGCCTGCCATCCTGCCTGGTGTCCCACGTGTTCCACGCTGCTCTGCAGCCCCTCTACCACTCTCACCCTGGGACCCCTTAGCCCTCCGTAATCCCTTTACTAGCAACTTCAGCCACAGCGTGGAAAACTAACACTGACCTCTTGTAGGCATGATTCTTGCACCTCTCAATTCTATACTGCATATTGGCAATGCTAGACTAATGCTTGGACTTGATGACATCAAGGGTCTTTTTCAACATAAATGATCCTGATTTTATTCTTAAACAGCTTCTCACACTTCACACAAACTTTACGGCCACCTTCTGTGGTTTCAGGGTCCAGCTTTTTTTTTTTTCCAGTGCTAGAAAATGTTGTTGTCAACTAGCAAAATCACACTGTAAGCATAATAGTGCTATGTCAAAAATCCCATGGATTTGGAGATACACAGCTCCATTTGACTGTATGCCTCTTTTTAAATTAATTATCCCTCAATCACAATAAAAGAACATATATAAACGGAATGTTCTTCCAGTCTACTCACTTGTTTCTTTCCCTTAATTCCCTTTAGAGATGACACCAAATATTAACTGAGCACTTCGCTCTTGCTGGACTTCCCTTTCCTCTGGGTTCTCAAGGAGGCATGGTTTTCATTTTAGCCCTTTCCCACTATGCTTTGCATAACTTGGTGTTCTTCAGTGTGCTTTTTCTCTGTAATGTCTGTGTTCCTGGCACTTTGCTGTTAATATTAATTGTATTAAGCACCAGGTCATAATTAAACCTTTTGATGGAAGAAGGGCAAGACAAAGAAGAATGTATTGAAACAAAAGGACCCTTCAGGCTTTAGCCTTCTGTGTCACTCTTTACTTGCTCACTTTCCCCTGTTAAATAATGAGCTGAATTTTCCTTCATCTTTCTCTTAGGTCTAATGCCCTTTGAGAAAACTGTTCTACTTTACTGTAATGTCCCCTGCTAGATCCAATTAATTTTGTACTTTTGCCATTCTTCCTAGTATCTTCATCCTGTCACAGGACAGTGATTTTCCAGACTGTGAGTTTGGCAGAACATCAGAAAGGGAGATTTAACATAATAGCTGAAGCCACCACCTCATCACAGTTTGTGAGGTCCAAGACTACTACATGGTGTAAATTCAAGTGCAGTATGTAGGAATGACGTGGACAGATGCAGCACAAGTGTATTCCTGACCTGAAATGAAATGTGAACAGAGATACTCTCAGCAGCAAAGAGACTGCGGTTCTGCAGGGAGCTGAGGGGCTGTCAACAAGTTGAATGGAATGATAGAGCAGAGAGATTTACCTTAATAATAGGATTTAATTGTTCAGCCCCTAAGATCAAGCAGCAACTGAGCCATATGCAACAGAAGCAAGAAACGAGGAGGATGGAAAGACTGGGAAGGCAGGTCTGAAAACAACATGCATTTGTCCACCACTCCTGCTGAAGGTTTGCCTAAGCTTTCTGTCAATGCAATACTTTTATAATACTGATTGGGCAAATACTGATAGCTGCTAAATACTGCCTTCTTCACAAGCAGCTACTGTGCTGGGCTGGAATTTATGCTTATTGCTTACCTTCCCCTGTAAGAGCTAATTCATAGCTTCCCAGTTAAGCTGAAAAGGTCAACTTGTAGGCCCAGTAACAAAACCAAAAGGCTGAGAGGGTTGACCTTCTTTCAATTTGCTTCCATGGGGCTGCTCAGAGAGACAGAAAGACTGTCATCTGGTGTGTAAAGGAAGGAACTCTGGCAAAAATCTGGAAAAGATTAACTTCTAACCTCACTGACAAAGACCCAAAATTAGTATCAAAACTAGTAAATTTTCTTTTCTTTTTCCAGTTAGTCTGATAGTAAGAGATGATGCTTGCTTTTTTTCTTATCATACCTCATAGAATCTTAGAATCGATCAGGTTGGAAAAGACCTCCAAGATCATCAAGTCCAACCCTTGGTCCAACTCCAGTCTGTTTACTAGATCATGGCACTCAGTGCCATGTCCAATCTCAGTTTAAGAACCCCCAGGGACAGTGAATCCACCACCTCTCTGGGCAGGCCATTCCAATGCCTGAGCACTCTCTCTGTAAAGAATTTTTTTCTAATATCTAACTTAAATTTCCCCTGGCAGAGCTTAAGCCCGTGCCCTCTTGTCCTGTTGCTGACTGTCTGGGAGAAGAGATGAACTCCCAGCTGGCTATAACTTCCCTTCAGGTAGTTATAGAGAGTGATGAGGTCACCTCTAAGCCCCCTCTTCTCCAGGCTAAACAACCTCAGCCACTCTTCACAGGACTTGTTCTCCAGTCCCTTCACCAACCTTGCTGCTCTTCTCTGGACCCGCTCCAGCACCTCAATATCTTTCCTGAACTGAGGGGCCCAGAACTGAACACAGTACTCAAGGTGTGGCCTCACCAACACAGAGGACAAGGGCAGGATCACCTCCCTGGTCCTGCTGGCCATGCTATTTTTGATAAAGAGCAGGATACCATTGGCCTTCTTGGCCACCCGGGCACACTGTTGGCTCATGTTGAGCTTTCTATCAACCAGTACCCCGAAGTCCCTTTCTGCCTGGCTGCTCTCTGCACTCTGTCCCCATTAAAATTATCTCCTGCGTAAAGGTAGTGAAAATTTATTCAGCAGTGATGTGTCTTTATAGTAATCTTAATACCAAAAGATGCATTGAATCTTATTTTCTCCTGCATTAAACTGCATCAGAAGACCTATTCAGAATTTGAGAGACTATCCAATGTAGCACCCCCTGCATCCACGCTGGTAAATATCATCTCTTTATCAAAGACAAGCTGATGAGTTCAGAGTTGCTCAGTTCAGTGCCATAAGAATCATTTATTAAGCAGACTGTTACAGACTGTGTTCTGAAACTGTCCTTGGTGTGATATCGCATGCTTAAAAATGATGTCTCAATCTAATTAGATGTGTGAATTTAGATGAGAAGGGTGACTGCAGGTTGTGCACTCCTTCTCTTGACAATTTCTTGAACTGTAATTATGTGCTTGGTTTTTTTTAACCCATAACTACATCTTGAGTACAAATACTTCTAAATTCCATTATATTTTTCTCTTTCCAGTTATCTAATACATTCTATAATGCTTTCCATAACTTCTTTTATGGATCCAGCAAGCATTAACAAAATATTTAGTTAAGAAACAACAAGCAAACAATTATGGAACAATATAAACTCTTTCCTTTTCTTCCATTATTCATTTTGATTTAAATTCATGTATTTAGACAGTATATCAAGTTAAAAACTCAGGAAAATTTAGTGCTTGTATATATGAGAAAATTTACTCCTCTAGCCATAATCAAATAATTAAACAGATTTAGTTAGGTCAATGTAATTCCCTATTTCTACTGTAGAGTAATTATACTGGAATAAAGCCACTTTAATTCCAGGATAGACTGTCCACATGGGAAACTATATTGAAACAGCTGTAGTAAAATAATTATTTGACTACAGCTATGCTGGTTGCTTCCCCCCTGAAAGCAAGCCATCAACATAAAAATCTTGCCTCTTTCACAGAAGCTCAGCTATGTTGGCTCAATCCTATTTCATATACAAAGGCAGAGGACTTTACCAGCAGAATGAACACACAACTTGGAGACCAGATTTTACCTCTCAAGTCCTTAATGAGTGGTGAGGTGCAGTTTTTTTATGGCTTAACCAGTTCTGAGATGCTCTGGGATGCACAATGGAGACTGCTGATAGAAAGTGTACCCTTTTCTGTAATGAACTACATATTTTATAAAAGTGCAGTCCATTACAGTGATAACTCCAGATGAAAGGAGCAGAAGATGGGCTACTGCAGCACTCTCTCCCTCTGCTGGCCCGTGGATACCTTGCGACTGCCAGGTATTGCCTCTTACCTCCACTGCTCTGTCACAGCCTGAGGCTAGAGCCTTTCCTGTGCCTTGACCTTCCAGAGTTTGGAGGTCCCACAGGCTCACTCGCAGAGTGCAGATGCAGAGAAGTGGCTGTTCCTCTCTGCTTCTTTGTACTGCTGTCACTTACAAAGTGTGTTGAGTGAAGAGAGCTGTAAAATTCTGCTTATTGAACTGTGTCTTTGTTTCATTAACATTAGTTAAAAAGGTTTTAGTATTCTAGACTTAAAGCATAATCTTTGGCTGGTTGATTACATACTATGTTCATCCAATATTCAGTTTTTGCAGATGAAAGAATTCTTGTTTTAGCCACACAGCTACCCAGGGAGAGGTATTTCACCTCAAAGGCCCTTTAAAATTTGACTCTCCAAGCTCTCAATGGGACACAAAAATTCACAGTTCTTGCAAAAGTCATTTGAACAATAAAGGTAAGAAAGCTGGGTCACAACCTACCTCGATCTGTGTCATACAGGAAAACAAAGCGGTTCCATTCATAATGATCCAGCAAGCTCAGGAGGGCTCCCCGCAGGGATGGCCGCAGCTGCAGCACAAACTGACTCTCACCCTCTGTCGGGAAACTTGGCGTGATGAGGGAGATGTGCAAGGCGCTGCAGAATGAGGTCAAAGTATGTACTGATCTCTTATCATATAGTCCAAAAATGGCAAAAACTCCTCTAGAATACTGGGAGCAAACTGAAAGAAACAAAAAAACACCAAACAAACAGAGTTTAAGTAATGACAAAATATGTTATTTTTAATTTTAAGGTTTCCAGTTCTGCCCATATAGCTAAATTCAATTTTCACAAGTGTTTTATTCTGGAAAACAGTAAATGAATAGCTAAATAACATTTTGTGACTTTTGGATCCCACTCATAGAATGTTACCGTACCTAGCATTTTTGTTCTAAAATAAAATATAAAACAAATAACATGTATTTTTGTATACCAGTGAAAAGTCAACATATGCTGTTTCAACCATAGCTCTGCATATTACCAGGCACTGGGCATTTCCAGTACCTTAAGTTGAAAAGTATTCACATTCTGAAATATGAAAATAATAAAAAAAAATGTTGCTGACCTTGCAAGTGAAATTTGGACATTTTGAATTGTAACTTTGCTCCCTTTTAAGCAGGAAGCCCTTGTGGTACATTAAAATTTCTAGAGACATCAAGCAAAAACCTACTTCATGAATAATCTCCTTGACTTTAAGAGGGCAGTTGAATTAAAACATAGTAAGTCAATGTGGTCACACTTCTGCCTCAAACCTTTTATTTCTACTCTGTGTTAACCTCAAAATCAGAAAACAAATGACCTGACTATTTATTCTGAGTTTTTATTTGCTCTTGGACACATTTAAGACACAGAGAAAGACTTCTATTGGTCTCATCAGAATGGATAAGGACTTTACTGATCTATGCATATAAAAGCAGGCATAACAGTATTTTCTTAAGAAAATACAGCCTTTCTAATAATTCATAAAGGCTCTAATGAAAAACATCCAACATTTGCGTGATTAAAACCTGTGTGATCATTAACAGTGTTACCTATTCCAGAATCATAGAAAACAGAGAAAGTAAGAGTCAGGGCATCATTATATCCATTTTATCCTAAGTATGTATTTCCTATGCTCTACTGTTCCAGACCCTCTCTTGTCGCAATCCATTCATACATGTATCCTAAACATGGGAAAACTTAAGACACACTCTTCTAACAAGATGATGGCCTCCCCTCTTCTTGCATGGAGGTCACAGTCATCCTGTGAGTGCAACACAGTGAGGGGACAGTGCACACCCTTAACAAATTCCAATCAGTTCAACTTTAATTCTTTCATATTGCATTTTCTGCATAAAGAGCTAAAAATACAATTTCAGCATTTCTCTCCTAAGATTTGGGTGATTTACCCAGTTCTGATAATGGAACTGAAGCAAGTGACTTGATGGCAGTTTTGCGATTTTATATGCTGCTCCACTGTTATGGCCTCCATCCTAACGATTTTCATAGCCAGAATATATATGAATAAAGCTTTTTCCAAAGTTTTCTTCCTTTCCCTAAGTTTGCCTTCAATATGTTGATAGACAGCTCTTACAAACCCTCTCAGTATTTTCTTTGCTGGACCACACAACACACATTCCTACAGACCCACCTAACCATGGGTTTATCATTCCACTAATCATCACAGCAAGCATTGTTCTGTGCTTTTCTAGCTTCATCTCATCTTGTTTGAACACAGATGACGGACACATTGAGAATTTCAGTTGAAGGTATTTTGCTTCTTTTTACATTACTTCCCCATCTCTACCACAAAATATTTTTACTGATATATCATAAGATGGCATTGCGTTTTTTCAAATCTGCACCTCAGTGATGGCTGATGATCATGTTGGGATCAAAATTCTGCTCCTTTTTCCTTCTGGGCCATTTGCAAATGATGAAATTCTGCTTATAGCATATTGTTATTAGTCACTATTATTAATTTTCCATTATGTCACATCTATTACTGTACTTTTCAAAATTATTTACTTTCACATCTATATTCATTATTAGGCTGCTCTGAGCTTATATCAATGCATTTATCTGCCTCTTCAGCAAATTTCATCATGGAACTCTTGTCTTTTCATCTCTTTGTCTACTGTAAAATTAACCATTTATTACATTCCTGCTGTAACTGTGCTTCTCCAGCCTCCTCTTCTACCAGCATTTGTTGCCATCTTCTCCTTAGTCTCGCTCATGCCTTTTAACTCTCCTGTTTGTCTCTATTTTCATAAATCGCTTCTCTTAAGAGTATGTCTATTTTATTTTATTCTCTTCTTGGCAGTTGGAAGATATGGATTAATCCTAGACTTTATATTTTAATAACTTCTGGTTGCATTTTATGATATTTTCTGTCTATAACCATATTTTAAAGCTTCCTTTCCATAAAATCTGTTCTATAACTTCACTGATCATACATATCACAATTCATTTAATAGCTCTACTAAGAAGCACTTGTTATTGCATCTGCCCTTCAGTAAACCAATTCTTGAACAAGCAGGGAAGAAAGAGGTCATTTCCCTAATCCCATTAGTCATCACACCTCTTTTAAGGTCAACATTCTGTTTGAGTGAAATTCAATGCAAAGTATCTATTAGTTTTAAGTCTCTAAATGCATTTTCCTGCTTTTCTGTTCCATCATCAATATAGAACAACTTCAATTATTTTCCTTTTTCCTGTATTTTTATTTAAATATGCAAATGACCTTCTGCTGTTGTTTAAATGTTCTTTAGAAGTTTCATTTTTCAGTGGAAGCTGTAACTTAGGCTCTCATTTCTGCAGCAAATGCTGTTTATACCTCCCCTTTCTTACTAATAACCTTTTTTGAATATGTATTTCTTATATCTTCCTTGTATAAACATTGAATCAGTTCTTGAGTCATATTCTGCATGTTACTTTCCTCTGCAAAGGGATTTCTCAGTCTTTTTAAAGTGTTTCTGTGAGGATACGACAGGCTTCCTCTATTTTCAAACACAGGACAGTTAACTTTGCCAACTGACATGACTGAACACAAATGTCATGTACGTAAGTGGTAGTTACTTAATGTGTTTTCTGTTTAGAAAAAATCCTTGCTAAGGCTCTATATTGTCTTACTTCTTTGAAGTTTCACAGGGGCACAAGGTGCTTTTTGTAACACATGGTCCATACAGTAGGATTCCACATAATGAAAAATTCAAGAAATCAATGTCAAGCTGTGAAATTGTACACTTAGTGGAGTTAAAGCTCAAATTCGTTCTCAGGATGGAGAAAAAAGTTGAACTTGAAATTTCATTAAATAGCATTATATGACCCTAAAGTATTTTTGACTAAAAGTACCAGAATAATAATTCTTCATGTTCAAAGCAAACTATCCTTGCCACAGTCTAGATCCAAATATGATAAATCATCTGAATACCATTAAAGTCCTGAAATAGCTAATCTAAGAAAACCTGTGCTAGTATACTTGAGACCAAGACTGGGAAGTAACTGAATATTGTCCTTCTTTGCTCCTTGATATGAAAAAAAAATTAAGATGAAGGTTATGAGAATTTTTTCTTACTCAGTCCAAGCCCCACAGAGAGGAAAAATGCCTGTGACACTATGGAGATGAGGCTTAAACATATGCAGAGATGCTGCAACACTCCTGAATCAATTTTACAGTAATCAGCAGCGACCACAAAAATCAGCAAAGCCATGAGGATTTGCATTCTGACTCACTACTGTTCTCAGAAAATGCCTTCAGGCAAACATGACTACCTGGATTTCCCAATTCTTTATCCATTTCTCTTACACTTCTAAAGGCATTTTACTTATTATAAATGCACTAAATTATGTTTGGTAAAACAGTCACATATTAGTATTCTAAGAAAATTTTGTTCAAGATTTTTACCCTCATAAATATAAAGCAGTGACAAATACAATTTCATGAGCATACTTTGAAACATATTGAATAATAATTTAAACCAAAGAGCTGTTCATAGCTAACAACTTACTGTACGTATCACACATCTGATTTTCTCCTCCAAATTTTGCAATGCCTTTGGTCTCAGCAAAGACAAGATGAATGTGGAAGTCAGACTTATAGAATCATAGAATGGTTTGGGTTGGAAGACACCTTATAGATCACTTATCTCCAACACCCCCTGCCATGGGCACAAATACCTTCCAGTAGACCAGGTTACTCAGAGCCCCATTCACTCTGGTCTTGAACACTTTCAGGGATCGAGAGCCCACAGCAATTCTGGGCAAACTGTTCCAGTGCCTAACCACCCTCACAGCATAGAATTTACTCCTAATATCTAATCTAAATCTACTCTAAGTTTAAAGTCATTACCCTTTGTTCTGTCACTACATGTCATTGTAAATCATCTCCATCTTTCCTGTAGGCTCTCTTCAGGTACTGGGAGGTTGTTCTAAGGTTTCCCTGGAGCCTTCTCCTCTCCAGGCTGAACCCTGTCTTCACAGGAGTGGTGCACCAGCCCCGGCATCAACTAAGTGACCTCCTCTGGACTTGCTCCAACATCTCCAACACGTCTTGTGTTGGAGGCCCCAGAGCTGGGTGCAGTAACTCAGGTGGGGTCTCATGAAAGTGAATTAGAGGGCTAGAGCCACCTCTCTCTGATCCTGCTGGTCACTCTTCTTTTCAAGAAGCCCAGGCCACAGCTGGCTTTCTGGGCAGCAAGTGCATGTTGCAGAGACATGCTGAACTTCTTGTCTACCAACACCTCCAAGGCCTTCTCCCCAGGGCTAGTCTAGATCTGTTCTCCACCCAGACTGTTCCTCTTGGAACAGACTCCAGAGACGATATTGCAATGCACATTAAATAGCCAAGATAATGTTATTGCAGTAGTTACAATATGAATTAGCTATGTTCTATTTCAGCACATTGAACTATTTGATAATGCTATCACTTTAAAAGAATAAGTGACACAGGAAAATACATCATAATGTCAAAATGGCAAAAATTGTATACTGCAGGTTTTATTGAGACACATAGTCAAGCCACATGTGGCCTTCTATGACAAGTGCTTCCCAAAGCCCCTGTTTTTATTCTGAAGGCAAGTCCTTCACTTTAAACACAAATCTATCTTGAAAAACAAAAAGCAAAAAATTCCAACTTCTTCTTACTCCTAAAGTATACCCATATAGCTTAAATCCTCTAAACAATGTATTTATGCCATGAAGTCTGGTAAGTAGAGTACAGCTGATCTGCCAACAATGTTAGTTCCGCTCAGCAGCAAATAGGTACCAGGTATGGGTACCATACAGGTAGGAATCTGGAGGACCTGCACCCTAACACCAAAGTAACATGGTAGATGCTGCTTCAGAGTCAGGACCCACAGACCCCGCGTCTTGCAGGACACAGGCTCTGGAACAAGCATTTTAAAACACTTTTCTATATGTTTTCAGCTCCTACATGGGAAGTTCTGGCACAGCTGGCTCTTACAGACCTACTGAGAGACCCTCTGATCTGTCATAAACACACAAACTGTGGAAGAACCAAAACTGAAAGACTCACAGCAGTTTGCATTCTGAAGTTTTTTAGATATGAGGACAGTCTCTTCCCTTCCTCCTGTGCTTTGGAGATCTAAACAGGGAGTGGGGATTACGATCTGCCAATAACAACATGTGTCTGACCGTCCTAATTCCTCACTCTGCTCCCCTAATCCAGCACTGGATGTCCCCAAGGGATACAGTCCTTCACTAACTTCTCCAGATGAGCCCCTGTCATGTGCTGCAGACCCTCAAGAACTGTAGGAAGTCTCCATGAAGTACAATCTTCCAGGAAAAGACTTCTTCATCATGGGTTCCCCACAGGCCACCATTCCTGTCAGAAAACCTGCTCCAGCACAGGTTCCTTTCTTCATGAGGCCACAGTTCCTGTCATGAGCCTACTCCACCAAGGGCTCTCCATGGGCTGTAGCTTCCTTCCACACCAGAGCACATCCACATCCATGGGCTGCAGGTGGATCTTGGCTCCCTTGTAACCTCCATGAACTGCAGAGGGGCATCCTGCCTCGCCATGGTCTGCACCACAGGCTGCAGGGGAATCTCACCACCACTGCCTGGAGCATCTTCTCCTCCTTCTTTTGCACTGACCTTGGTGTCTGCAGGTCTGTTTCTTTCACATTTGCTCACTCCTCTCTCTCACTATTCATATGCAGTGTTTTTTCTTCTTTACCAAATGTGTCATCACAGAGGCACCACAGCATCACTGAAAAGCTCAGTTTTGACCAGTGGCAGGTCTATTTTGGAGCTGGCTGAAAACTGGCTCTGTCCAACACAGGAGTGGCCCTTGGAGTCTTCTCATAGAGGCTGCCCCTGTAGCCCCCTCCTCCCTACCAAAACCTGTCCACAGAAAGCCAATAAATTTGGTAAACTCCAGACAGCAAGACATTTTAAAAATGTATTTAGGGAGTCACACTTTGTTGCCACCACAATAGCATATGAAGGCTTTTTAGTTGAGGTGTGTCTGCAATGCTGTCAGTGGTCCATGTCCTCATGGTTCACAGTCATGTACTCTCCATTTTGTTCAGCTGCTGTGCACCTGCATATGCCAGCACTGATATAAAAATACTGCATTAATTTTCTCAACCTAAAGAACTCCTTCCAAGAGGAACAGCCTAGACATTTGGAGATGCAAGCTTTACACATGAGAAAGGAGAATCATTTAATCTAAATATGAACCCACCTCCCAAGGTCAAATGAATTATCAACTTGTATCTGTGAAAGCTCTAACACCTGAGACGAGATTAAGCAATATTTCTGTAACAGATTTGAGATCAGAGTTTCCTGTTAATATGTCAAAAGATATTTCTGTTCATTTTTAATAGATCATCCCAACTGTCTCTTCCTCCTCTGAGATCTCTGATCCACCTCCTCCTGAACACTCCACTGAACTCCACCCTGAAAGAGGACAGACACAAGGTCAGTCCATGCTCTAGAATTAAAAGACAAGTGATCTAAATTCACCTCTCTGTGGTTTTAAACTATCTTGCTCTCAAATCCAGTACAGATTTGATACACAAATGCTCTTCCTCAGTTGTCTGAGACTTCTGACTTAATACTAAATTATGCTGTTGCATTAGGAAAAATTCCCAGCACTGAGACCAACTAATGAGATACCTTCATGAATTAAATCACTGATATAAGATGACAGATAGGATTATAAAAGAGTGTTACATAAAGTGAGTGGATGAAAAACACTATAGATGTATTAGAACCACTTTACTACTACCTTAAGAATTGTCTGGAAGAGAATAGGATACTTTCAAATACTGTTATTCAAAACAGGGCAAAAGGGAAACAAGGAGTTTCTTATGGATTATATGGTTAATACACCCAACAGCATCCGACAAAACCCTCTTCATGTTCTACTTATAGACCCTCCACCCTCTAAATCATCATCTACCTTTGTCTTTTGATCACAAACTCCTTCAAGCAAAATAATTATCTTGCATTTAGGAGGCATACATCACACGTCAGGTAGCAACATATCTAAAGGATTGTAACCAGAAATAATATCACATAATTACTTTAACTAAAATGTATTCATTGCTCTACAATTGTTATGATATTAATGACTGAGGTGAACAAAAAGAGAGTAAATTAATATCTTTCCAGTTTAAAAAAAAAAAAAAAAAAAGAAAAAGAAAAAAATCCCTGGAATGACAAACATTATCCTCTCAAGTATTTATGCCTTTCAAATATTTATCCTCCTATAATAGCATACTGCATAATGAGAAATTTGGTATGTTGGGTACTGAACCTCTGAAACTAAATTTGTACTCTCGAGCAAGTCCCTTTGCACTCCTGTGTCTCAGCTCTCAGCATTTCAACTGCCTGTTCTATTGAAGACTACACACACCTGGCAAGAAGGCCAGTCTCCTGTTAGATATTTGTAAAAATCTAGCACAATGGTCCAGCTGTCTCAGATATAGCTTTTGGGTGCAACCCCAATGTGTATGAATGTTACATCTAGTGCTCCTTTATCTTGCAATTGCATAGTAAATTCAACACACAGATCCATTGAACTCGAGGCACAGAAAACTCATGAATGTTTTTTACCCACAGCAAATGAGTTACTTCTAGTACTCTCTTCTAAGTGACTTGCCAGCTCATTTAAAAATACTCTCTTAAGAACAATGAAAACCTTGGCTTAATGTTCTGGATCAAATGGCAATTTGGGAAATGCAGTTCTGTTTGTTCGGCTGCAGATGTGAGGACATACTGCAAAACAAGATACAAACTTACTATATTTTTTAATTAATTGTTATGTTTCCCAAAATAATTTTTTTGTGAACTGGCTCTAAAAGACTATTTCTACTCAAACTCAATTCCTGCAAAAAAAGCAGAAAGCGATAGTGCATTTCTTGCCTATTGAATGGAAAATGAATTAGCTTATCTAACATGCACAGTATTTTCTTCTTTTAAAATAAATCTGAACATTGTAATATAGTATTTTGTGTGCAATATCTTTTATTAGATTACTAAGCTACAGAACATTAACTTTAGAAGGTTACCCTGAGTGATGTGCAAAATAACAGACAAGACCATTGAGACCAGGCAAGACTGGTTTGTAGATCCAACTGCTGAACTCTACTCCATGCCTCATAGAGAACAAGATTTTCTCTCCACAAACTAATACATTGATTAAAGTTTCTTTGAAGACAATTCCAAAAGAATTTCTGAAACAAGCATGTGTGTATATTTTTGTAGGTAAATGGGCATACAAGGAGAGTAGCGGGGACTGTCACACCTGGTTTTTACCGCCCAAAAATCAGGGGGCTGATTTTTTTTTTTTTTCTATCTCTAAAACAAAAGAGGTATGTTCAGAAGACAGAGCAGCTTAAAATTGGTGATAAATTAAGTGTACTGATTCATCCACTAGAGGTACCTATCTTCTTGGCTGCAAAAGGAGACTACACAACTATGAAAGGTTTGGAACCTACATTTAGATAGATACATTTAAAATTCTTTAAAAAAATAGATCACTGTAGGAATAAGTCTTTTTCTACCCTTTCCATCACTAGATTCATTGTGATTTGGAGATACCATTCTCTGAAGCCCTTCTCATATGACTGGCACAGATCCCTTGCAGCCAGGGGCTGCAGGTATTTCTCAGACACAGACCATGTACTTCTATTTTCCTAAAAAGCACTGACAACTCTCATTTCTTGATGAAGAACACAAAGTAGCTTGGCCTTTCATAAATTTCTATGAGCAAAACTGCTTTAATCTTTAAGTACTTTCCATCTGAAAACTTCGGCACCACTAAAGTATTTTACTTTCATTAATATATAATTTCACATAATTTAAATCCAATGGAACATTTTTACAGAACAAGAAAAAAACTTCCACTGGGTTTATTTACAAAATTTCTCTTTCCGCTGTGCCTTGGCTAATCTCTTTGATAGAACACTCCTCATGAATTTCACATTTGCTGAACGGTAACAAATCTTTTCTCATTTTTAAAAGCACTTTACAGCTCTGTCTGTAATAAATTATCCAGTCTTTGTGCATTTGTCCTCCAGTCCTGTGCACTCCACGGATCTGATATTTATAGCTTTCTGGCAACGCATATACACGTGCATATCCCTAACTCTGCCAAAACTTTCTTTTTGAAAGCTCTCCTATAGAGAATCCACATGCAGCATTTACCTTTCACAGTCACGCGAATGAGAATCCACATTTACAGAAGTTCTTTTTTGTCTCTTTTTAAAAGCTGATAAAAATACCAGTAACATGTGAGACTGCCAGGCTTTTTAAAAACCACTGAAATTTTAAAAAAAGTTACACATGAAGATTTTGGTAGGAAGTTACTATGACACTGGCAGATTTTCTCAAGGACAAAATGCCTACAGCTATCTTTTAATTTTTATTTTTTTTCTCCTTCAGGACAAAAGCTTAGAGAGGCATAACAGACTGCATGGAAATTAGACTGGACTACAGTAAAAAACTGACTTATGGAATTAGAACTCCCAGGTGCTTAATTGAGGTGAACATTTAAACTCAGATACTCGTGGTGGTTAGACATCTTCTTGCGAAATAATATCACCTCTTCAGTTTGCCAGCTGAGGGAAAACTCATCCTTGTTAAATTAATATCTAGAGAAATCATGTTTTATAACTTATCTAGATTGCCTGTGTGATTAAACATTTTTTGCTGTTCTCAGATTGATTCATTTCCTTATGAGGCATATTATTTCTTTCAATTCAAATTTGAACTTCATCCAAACATTTATTTGTAGAGAAAAGAATGTATTTTACCATTTGCTCTTCCGCCCGAAAATGTAAGATTTTATAAAACCTGCCCCTACATCCAGTTTTAATGAAACTGAACAAAGAAAAGTATGAGTTTTGTTTTAAGAAGTAATCCTTTGATGGCCCACTTCTCTACAACATAGTTTTCTTTTTTTCCTTTTATCTTGAAAAAGGAGAAAATAGGCATATTTAAACAGATGTTTTTCTTTCCGGAAAAAAAGAACTGAAAAAAAAAAATCAGTTTAATCAATTTTAAATTGGAGGGTGTCTTATGAAGTGTGTAGTTGATTACATAAAAATAGCTTTTTATACATAGCTATGTAATCACCAATTTTTTTTTACACATAAGAAGAACTATTTGTAGTTTATGGAAAAAAACAGTGACAATTTTTTCTTCATTTTGGAGAAACACATGTTAATTTTGCAGTACTCCTGTCAGCAAAACTGTCCTTGACAGGAATTAACTGAATTACATTTTAGATGTGAGAGGTGAAGGCATGCCATATAATATGGTTTCTGACCCATTTGATGAGTGCATTAGCATCATCTACACCTCAAATACTGTTTTCGTTTCTGGGTCACTCACTACAACAAAAATATTGAGGTGCTGGAGTGAGTCCAGGTAAGGGCAACGGAGCTGGTGAAGAGTCTGGAGCACAAGTCTTGCCAGGAACAGCTGAGGGAGCTGGGGCTATTTAACTTGGAGAAAAGGAGGTGCAGGGGTGACCTTATTGCTCTCTATAAGGTCTTCTCCAGCCTTACTGATTCTATAATTCTGTAACTCACACTTTGAAACAAATGTTGCTTCTTTATGTCAAACACTGTGTTCTAATTTCACTGAAGTGAAACAAAATGTGAAGTCTGCTGTAATTTGAGAAAGCTCAAGTAAAACATTTTTTAAAGTATTGGGGAAGTTTGGTACTACACTTCTATGTGGCTTTAAAAGGGGACTAGTCATTTAACTGCTCCCTCTGACTTAGGAAATACCTTCCCAGTTCACTGGAACATCTGGGAAAAGGAGAAATAGAAGGTAGCTAATCACGAAAGATGTGACTAATTTGGTCCAGCATGAAGATTAATATCCTTAGCTGGTTGTCATTTAAACTTGAACAAAGATGGTTTGTTTTGCATATAGAATTAAAGACCGTCCTTAGGTGAGTGATGTCATTTGATCCATTGCTAGAACTCTATTTTTCTATTGCTGCTGAGTCTGTTTCCCAGTTGCTTATTCTTCCAACTCATCTTCCAGCCAACGTGGGTTGTCCACTGAAGTGCAGTGATCTCTGTCCAGTTCAGGCTTTCAAACGTGTTGGCTGAGGTGACGCTGAGATTCTACCTTCTTCCCTCAGTAGTAGATTTCACACCATCAAGAGTCCCCTCAGTAGCAACTTAAATCATTGCTTACTTCTATTCATGCTATTGTACAAGTATACAATCTTAAATGATTCCTCCTCCTTGGCTGTTTACCATTCAGAATGAATGAAGCCACGGATTCCTTTTGGCTTCAGTAAGAACAGACACTCATCACATTAAAACATTGCTTTCTTGGCCACTCTTAAATCTATGTATCTTTTAAAGACCCAGAAAACATGATTCCTAATTTCTGAAAACAATGTTCATGTTAAGAGGATATATGTGATGAAAATCTTACCTGTTTTGTCCAATTTTCCACAGTTTAATAAAAAATATTATCTAATTAACACATACCCCAGCTTGAAAAAAAAGCCCTTTCAGTACCTTTTTTTTTTTTTTTTTTTTTTTTTTGCTCCTAACTGAGTTTTATGGAAGAGGAGTTTCTGAACACTTTTAATAAAACCTGTCGTTTGTCTTTCTTTCCTTCCTTTTGACGGCAGGAAGCAGAATTTGAAACTAGTGTTACTGTTGGATAAATGGAACATGGTATCACATCATGAGATTATATATAACCTGACCAGTGAGAAAAAAACTCTTCTCAAGATCTAGAAACAAAATTTTGCTGCTGCTTTCTGCAGCCTGTGACTGTACATTGGCAGAACCAAGTGCACATGGCTCTGCTGAAGCTATTCCCCAGTCAAAGTGTATCTTCTGAGCTGCCATTTCAGGGATCAAGATACATGAAGTGCCAATTGTTCTATGAGTCTTCCCACATTTGAGTACCTTGGTTTTATTTATAGTGGATAAGAGATTTCCATGCTTCCATGAGTTTTATTCTGCAAGAGTGCTCTGAAGAGTAAATAAATTTAAAAATTTTGAAAAATATTGTGAAATTTACTATGACATGTACATCCAAAATGTTGGACTGTTTCTTCTCACACATGATGATTGGTAACAATGGCTTTCACCATCTTACTGCTTTTACTGCTTTTCCTAGCCTTGATCTAATGCAGTGGCTAATGGTACCTGGAAGGACAGACAAATGAAAGCCAAGGAATTGGCACATTTTCACTCTAACTCACATTCTAATTTCCAGCAGATAGGTCATTGGCTTTTCTGATTTTCCAATCTGAAAACCAAAGACTAACATTTAAGTTCCTCATATAGTTGAAGTAATCCCTAAGTTGAGGAATCACTAAGATGAGTGTAGATACCCTTATTATCCATCACTGGCCTGTTCAGCAAGGATTATCTAAGATTTCTTTCATCCTTCTGTACTTCATACTTCTTCCTTCCCTCAAAAATTCCAGGCATTATTACTCTTAACTTCACATAACCAAAACCATCAACACAGATTTTCTCTCCTGCTTTTCCAGAAATTTGTGTCTTAGCCTGTCTGGGTGACTATAGGCTATCTGGGAATCATGGTTACTTAAGCTGTCTCATGCTGAACAGTCAAACAGATTGTGTCTTCCATACTTGTACTTGTTCCTCTATGTTGCCTTGTTGTTTTGATCATTTCACTGCAGTTTTTTCAGCACCTTGTAGCTTGCCTATTTTTCCCAGATAATGAAGTGATCATAACTAAGGGATTTTTTCAGATGTGGATTCTGCTTACTACAGACATCTCATATCAAAATGACATTAGGGAATTACTGTCTGTGGAGGCCCAGAAGTCCAAAATTTTAGAATCCCAAGTTAACCTCCTATCCTCCACCTATTTTTCCCATGTGCCTTGCAGTTTCTTCTCTCTTCATTTTATGAGATCTTCTTCTTAGCCTCTCATGATTATGCCAGTGGGAATCAATAACAGTACAGCTGGGTGGCTTTAAAATCAAATACTTGGCATGGATGAGTGGAAACGCATGTTCCATTGTTTTCTCCTTTTTTGCCACCAAGCTGTTTTTTCTTTCTCTGAAAAACTAGTCTTTCAATTTCTTTTATGTATAAAAGGCATTTCTAAACGACCATAGGTCTCACATAATAATTAAAATAATGAGAAAAAGGAATTACCCTTCTGGAAATAAAATATAAATGAACCTTCTGACCAAGGTTATTTACAGTGAAAGCCACTGACCTTCTGAAACGGAAGACCAGACTCATCAGATCTGAGTGCTCGATATATCCTGGCTATGCCCCATGTTTAATGACTTCAAGCTTTAACTTCTTGATGTGAAAGCCAGGTTTCAGTGAAACCAGCTGAAATCGGCACACAGTGACAAATGTTTTATTTAAATGGAACATGCTTTTTAAACAACTCTTTTCAGCTAAATTAGACTTAAGAAAAGAAGTTTAAGACAGGCCTAAACGCATTTGTCTATACTTTGTAAGAGTATGTATGCATGTTTTTTGTTTCTGTGGATCACAAATTCTCTTCTAATGCAAACTGTACAGCTATTTGTTTTAAACACATAAGTCTCTACTTTAAAAACACAGACATAGGCTTAGAGGTTTTTAACAGAAATATGCAGATAAGCCAAATAAAGTACATCACTTTGTAAGTGCATCTCACATATTTGTCTTACTTACATACTTCCCTGTGTTTAGTTTAACAAGGAGAGTTTATTTCATTTTAATGCTCAGGCAGGAGATACTTATGGAAATGAATGTGCTATTGTCTGAGGGCCTAACAGTTGATGAGAAGAAAATGTTTATGTTGTCTCATAACACACAGTTACCACATACAAAACAAGATTTCACATGAAATAATTATGTCATACATTTTGTTATGAAGGAGCACCTCTTTTGTGACTCTGTATTTATAAAACATTTAACAAAATGGTGTCTATCCAAGATCAAAGCTCTTAAAGGCTTCCAGATAGGAAGCAGACTGTAGAACAGAGGTAAAGGTTTTGAATCCTTGCTATGACCTGTCTCCTCTTGACTCAAGTAGCCATTCTGAAACACAACACAACCTTTCAATAGGCAAAATTTGCTTAGCATACCTCATATTCTCCTCTAGGAGCGAAACTGCCAACTAGCATTAAAATCAACCGATGTCACAAAATTGAATTATTACATTCTTGACTACAGTAATGCCAGAATCTTTCTTGCCACCATTGTTGTCTTTCATATTTCCTAAGACACGAAGCTATGGTAGTACAACCTATTGACTTAAAATCATAAACCCAAATAAATCAAACTGCTTCTCAAAAACTATCTGCCCGTTGTTCCCTTTAGGCAAACTGTGATACAGATATTTGGGTTCCTATCCTGCACTTGGCACAACAAACAAAAATGGTGTTTCCATTTCTCTACCTATGACATTGTCAGGTTATGAGTGTATAAATGAGAGCAATAATCTATACAGTATAAAAAAAAAAGGATGGCAAAATGTATTCAGACCATTTAAGTGAGAGGGCATTGCTGGTCAAAGCCTAAAACAACTGTCAATATTCAGTTTTATGCACCACTTCACATCTTTCCACATGCAATTATTAATTTTTTTTCATTTCTCAAAAAATACACCTTCTGAAGGCAGAGATCATGGCTTCTGTAGTTGGAAAGTGCTAAACAAAAAGAAAGAAGGGACAGAAATGTGTTTTTCAGCTATCTTCATTTCTTCTTGAGTTTTCAGCTAATCCTGCTTTCTCTCCGCTGAGTTTTCAGGCAATGTCTTAAGTATTTCCACAATTTCACTAATTTAAAACAGGAGTACAAGCCCTCTCATTTTGTTCTCTCATATCTTTGGCAGGAATAGGGCTTCATCCACAAGGCATTTTGAAATGGACTATCTATAATTGGGATTTCTACCGAGCTGGGAAATGTGCTGGTGATAGTTTGAGAAAAGACAGATAAGAAGGGAGCTGAGATTGTTTGGCTGGCACCCTTGTTATCTCTGTGAATGGACCAAAGGCGGCTGAACTGAAGGGTCTAGGGGAAAAGGAGGCAGATTGTCAAACAGACTTTGCCATTACAAAATGTTTTTCTTTATCGTGGTTATCACAAGAGATTTAAAATAGCTGTCAGGTTATGTAAACTTCTTCTGCTGCTCCAACAGTAGCCTTCTCAATTGAAATCTATGTTTTTTCATTTTATTTTTGGACTTTAGGCTGACCAAAGCAGAGGCTTTCACTTCACTGAACTGTTTGATCAAGTGAGCAATATACTCCCTGTTCTTTTTTATATCAACCTTAGCCTGCAAAACAGACCACTGAAATTTAATAAAACATTTAACAGTTTGATATAAATAATGCAAGAACATGTCTTTGTTGATGTACTGAAATTAATTTGCTGTAAAGACTGCTTTAAGAATAACAAAATATTGTATACATCACCTTAGGCATTATGTAAGGCTAGTAGCTTCTATGCTGGCATTTGCCCGAATAAGCAAAATTAGTTCAGCACAGTTCACAGCTGTGATCACTGGGATACAGCTTAGGGTCCAGGGGCCGCTAGCTCTGATACTCTACTAAAAAGGCAGCTGTACTTTACTACTGGTCCACTGGGCCTGATGCTAATAATTTTTAAATGGCCTGTTAGTTACAGCAGTGGCCTCAAGCTAACTCTTATTTCAAATCCTATTAACATTTGTGTATCTTTAAACTACTTTATTGTCTTAATTAGAATATATTCATTCATAATTCCCAGTCAGTCTGTTGCCATATACAAAAGAGAAAAATGAGAAAAAATCATTAACGGTGGCTAAAGAGGGTGGCAGACAAAACATGGCTGTGGTAATGTGCAACCAAACCAATCACACAAACAGCAAAGTGCAGAAATGCTTCTGTACATGCTGCTTTTCTCCACAGTGCTCCGCAGGATTAAACCTACTGCCTTAGGATAATGGATTGGTATTGCTTGCAAGCATACTTGAGAAAAGCAAACCATTGTAGATAGAGTTTTTAAGAAAACTAGGTTCAATCTTTTCAATTACAAAATTAGATTAAAAGAGTTGAAAAGTTTTCCAGTTTTACTGATTCCAGCAAGATGTACTCAAAATAGTTGTTAAAAAACCAGTTCTTCCTTTCTGTCTGAGACTATCTTGCTTCCTCTGTATTCTGTTTCAGACAAAATTTAATTAAGAGAAATATAAATTTTCCCTGAATAAGGTTTGCAACACATATGTAATGCATATATGCTAACATATAAAAGTACCTCTGTCATTAACACCTATTCATTTCCAGCAGTTCAAAGCTACCGTAACATGTATTTTATTACAAAAGTCCCATTATATTTGTCTTGAAAATGTTTCATGTTCTTTACATTTCTAACATACAGAAAACTCATTAGTAATTAGGTAGCACAGCAGATTTATTACACAAGCATGCAAATACTGGTCAAAATCAACTTCTTCAACACTAGAAAACTCTAATCATGCTGATCATGACTTTTCCACCAACCCAAGTTTTAAATGAAATATTGACATATACCTAAACTCAACTGGTCAGGAACAATGTACAGAACAAAGCATTTTTCTGTCCTACGCAGTTATGAAGACTCTTACTAACTACTCTGCACCTGACTGATTTGTTTATGGGTACATAAAGGAACACAGATGATACTAAAGCTACAGAATCAAAATACAGAATATTCTTCACAGCTTGATCTGAAGTGAAATAATTGCTATGAAAAAGAAATAGCACACAGAAGCACAGAAAACTCGTCTTTTTAAAAGCTTTCTCTACAGTCTCTATTTTAGCCTATTTTTGTAGCATTTCCACAGCAGTTATGCTTCTATACCTACTCACAAAAGAAACAGATGCAGCAACTACTCTTTTGCCTGAGATAAAATACAATCTAGGTAGGGACATTTAACTTCCTTCCAGGTTCTGATAATTTTAAGGCATGTCTTGCTGAAATCACACTGAGGAGCTGTGAAAANAATGTCTTGCTAAAAACACCAGGGGGAGCTGAAAAAAAAAAAAAAAAAAAAAAGAAAAGAAACAAAACAAACAAAAAAACCAAAAAATACCAAAAAACTTCAGTCCTCGTATTTTCTTGATTTCCAATGTCTGGATCATTTACTTCTCATCCACACTTTGCTGGGTAATTCTTCTGTGTACAAATACACTACAATCAAGACATAGTTCAATGAAACCAGATGCTTAGTTTCCTTGTTCTCTTTACTCTCCACTGAAGAAAAGAGGGATGGCCTGCCTGCTGGTGGCCTGTGAGGATAGAGAGGACTGCATTGGAGGCTCAAAGGAATCTCCTTCAGCATCATGTTTCTTGTCATAATGTCCTGATCTCAATGCTGACAAACTGCACAGTCTCACAGGACTTCCTTGCCGTGGTACTTTTTATCCTTGAGTTTTTACTGAGATCAAAATTTAGAAAACGAAAATATAGATTTCAAGTAACCTGTCTTGAGGGCAGGAACAGGATCACAAGATAGTTCAGACTGGGAAGGACCTCAGGAGG
This sequence comes from Scytalopus superciliaris, assembly GCA_013400415.1. Taxonomy (NCBI): domain Eukaryota; kingdom Metazoa; phylum Chordata; class Aves; order Passeriformes; family Rhinocryptidae; genus Scytalopus; species Scytalopus superciliaris. The sequence continues at coordinate 1,522,200 of VXBX01001175.1, read as the reverse complement.
CTCTGGCCCAACCTCCTGCTACTAGGAGGTCAGCTCTGAGGTCAGACAATGCTGCTCAGTGTATCACATGGTTAAGGTTGAAAACCTCCAAGGACAGAAACTGCACAATATATCTGCTTATTCTGTGCCACTGCCTGACTGTCTTCATAGGGGCTTTTTTAAAAAAAATATTCAGTCTGAACCCCTCTTGATTTACTTTACTTTCACTATCTCTCATCTTCTCATCATGCCTCACTTCACTGAGCCCAGTTTCATCTCCTAGATATCTCCCATAGGCACTGGGGGAAGCTGTCAGTTCCTCCAGAAAGCCATCTCTGCTCCAGGCTGAACAGGACCAGCTCCCTTAGCCTTTCGTCACATGGCTGGTGCTCAAGGTGAGTAATAACTTGCCTTAATCTACTGGTTCTGCTCCTGTTCATACAGCTCAGAATACTGTTGGCAAAGAATCAAATATTGTTTAACAGGCCCTCTTCTAGATATTACCTGAAAGATGTCACAATTTTCACTGCCCATTGCAAGCAGTAATTAACTACTATGATCAAAGTCAGCATAGCTACCAGAAAAAAACCTACTCCAAAACATTAAAAGCCTGTTATCAATGGTAATGTCAATGAACACAAATGTAGATATAGTTTTGAAAATACAGACTTAAAAGTACATCACATTTGCACTTGATAATCATATTGTTCTATCTCAGTACACATCTCAACCATGAGTAAGGCAACTGTAGAAACATAAAGAAAGTCACACCCATTTATGCATGGATGAGCCTGTGACAAAATGTTATTAACACACCGAGGAACATGTTTTATTCCGAATCACTTACTAAACCCAGAAATCCAGACTGATCATTTATTATGGATTAGGTGCACTATGAGGTGTCGCAAAAACACAGCTCCAATTGATTAAATAATTGCATTGCCATAAAGGCTGAGGGACAATATCCCACTTCTGTGTGGAGTCACCTTGCTTCAAAGTCAGTGGAAACTGCTTCTGCACACACAAGGGCAAAATCTAGCCTGAAGTCATCCTGCAGCATCAGAAAATAAAACAACATATATCAATGAGTATTTTAAACAACACAATTTGATTATTTGACACTGTACACAGCCTAAGGCATAGGTCTAGACATGTGAGAATAGGGCAAAAGGCTTGCTCTAGAGGTTATATTTCATCCTGTCACACTACTCCCTATTTACTGTCATACCTTCGTATTACCTCAAGGGAGTAAATGGCAAAACAGAGTTGTAACAGAGCCCTTTTGGAAATCAGCTCCTACACAAGCATAGCAGATTCATCTTATTAACAAAATTAGGAGGCTACATGGATGTAGGACACACTTTAAAAGTGATCTACATACTGAAGTTAATGAAAGGACTGAAAAAATAGATGCAAGCCTTTGAAACACACTTCAATTTAGCATTTAAGGAATACCACGCAGATGTACAGATATTTAAGAGCATCTGTCAGCTCTTCCCATTTCTCTCCTCATCATTCCCTGCAACTGTATAGATAGAGAACACAACTAGATGGATAGAGAACACTGCTCATCATCCCTCAACCCATTATCCCAAGGCCCTAAAGCCTCTTGATTGCCTCTGGTCTTCTTGGTGCAACTTCAACACTGCCTACCTGATAAACAAGTAATGGATAAGAATCTGAGGGCTGTACTCAGGGTAGGAAGCTTTCTCATCACCTCTTCACTTTTTTAACCTGGGCCCTAGAGAGGCAGCTGGCTATTAGGTCTATTAGCTGCATATTAGACCTTCTGTTCTTTTCAGGAGCAGGTCTCCTATCACAATGACACATTTTTTTTCTTTGTGGAAGTGGTTTTGATGCAGGGCATAGGATGGCTTAACCTTGGTGGTCTCCAAGCTAGATGAACCATCACCCTTGTCATTGCTCAGTTCCACTTGCAGAGCCTCACATCTCTTATGCCAGGGCATCTGGGCAGGTGAGGCAGTCACAGAGGAGATGCAACTGCTGTGTCAGGCAGGAATTTATAGCCATTGTTCCCTGTCCCTTAAGTCACTCTGTCTGGCTAGGTAGAGAGAGGATAAGGAATTCTCCATACGATGCAACCTGTCTGCCTATCGGGCCAGTCTCAGGGAGGCAGGGTATGATTCCAGCAGTCTCTCTCTCTCTAATGCTCCTCAGCCAACTCACCTTCTACTAGAGATCTGGCACTGAGCAGAAAAGTTCCTCTACCTGCACACACCTCCCACAGAGGTGCTCACTGCAGCTATCTGATACTGGCACAAGAGCAGTGCCCCTTCTGCAGCTGACACCTGGGTGGCAGCGTGTTCCCATCGGATTTCTGTCTGGGCAACTGTGTCAGTCGTGGAAGGTGCCGAGCTCAGAGAGGCCACAGCTTTCTGCTGGGTGGACGCTATTGTTCCATGGACAAGCTGGCCAGACCTCAGCACCCTGCCTGAATGTCCTGTGCCAAGTGCCACATCACACCCTTGCTGATGTGCCATACCCTGTTTGCCCTCCTTGATGGTGCTGCTGGTTGCTGGTGCTCCCTAAGAGCTTCTTTTATACATGTGTGGGGGAATTGGGGGTAGAATTGGGAAACATTGCTCCTGGTTCAGACCATGTCTCATCAGTCACCACTGCAGAAGCTGTAGGCTGCTGGGTGCTCTCTCGGCTCCCCCAGGGGTGCCTTGGTTTGGGTACTCCCTGTGCACCACACTAGAGTGCTCCACCACTGATTGTGCCAGCACTGGGACTGCTCTCCTTGGTGACTCCGGTATTTCCGTGAAGAGTAACACTCCACCAGCACTCCACCACAAGGTGTGTGATGAATAGGGATGTTTTTCCTTAGAAATACAGAAATGAACTGACTATTACTGAGGAAAAGACCAGCAGTTCAGACTCCTCCTGATGCTTACGTTTTGCCTGACACTGAGCACTGTGACACTTTAGCTCCAAGCACAGTGTTTCGCTTTGCACTCATGTGGCTGGGTGAAGCGAGGTTATGACCTCACTTCACCTAAAAGCTCCACTGCAAAAAACGGAGAAAGTGCAAGATGTTTTCTGCGCTAGCCTTGCAGCAAAGAAATAGTGAATAATTTGTAGAAAACACGTAACTTTGCTTTTAGTGTAATTCCAATCTTCTGCAAAATGCTGAGCAATCAGGACTCAAGCAGCTAGTGAGATATGCCTTAAGCGGTCTCTGATAGAGAGCTCTCAACCAAAATGCTGCCAATTTTCCTCCTTGCTGTACTGCACCACATAGACAATGAAAAAATATCTTTTTCTGAGGTCTTTAAAGTACATTTACTACCTTATGCACATTTTTTAGACATCTAATAGAGACAAAACATAGAATATGTGTAGATACACACACACACTATCATCTGCTATAATTATTTTTCTTCTGTATAATTAACATAAAAGTTATTAGAAATTGTGATTTTTGTCTGGGTTGGACTTGCATAAACAACATGCATGATTACTTACTGACCTTGTTTTCTGTAATTTTAGCCTATTCATCTCATGAGCTCCCACATGTCAAAAAACAAGACTACAAAATTTCAAAACAATAAAAGTATATAATGCGAACTAATGGCTTTAATTTCAATAAAAGAGGCACAATGGTAATGTCATTCATAGTGTACAGTGTGACCAAAAAAGCTCTCCTTTTCTGACATCTCTTAAACAGGAACATTATCAGGAAAATAAAATTCTGTAAATTTAGAGGTCTCTGCCATCCACTTACAACTACCTGAAGACTCCCATCTTTCATCAGTAAAATCTAAACAAATATTTATACTTAAAATATTTCATATTTTTTAAACATAATCAGAAACTTTTGTTTCAGAACTGTTCATTCTGAGCCACTTTCTTCTTCAGACAATTTTTCATTCTCACTTGAAATAGAACTCTCTGGATTACAACTTCTGCAGCTGCAGTAGAGGGGAGAAGGAGCAGTGAAGGAACAGTCTTTGGTGACTCAGGTTTTGAACTTTTTAAGCAGAGCCCTGAAGTGATCATATTTTTAGACTTCAGAAGACAATATTTCACTAAGCTAAAATCAGATGTTTACAGAACAGTTAATATTTGGTTCACAACCTGTCCAGAGATGGATTTGGCAAAGATATAGTAGCATCTTTTATATTGTTAAGCCTTCCTCAGATCAGGAATGTTTAACTAGCTCCTCCAAGAAACTCAGCTTCAGAGTCTAAATATTCCTGATTTCAATGTCACATTATCCTACTGACAGAAGATTCCAATAATTAAATTGTACGTGGCTGTGAAAGAGAAAAAGTTTGAAACCATCATAATATCGGATAGCTCACATAGTAAAAAAAAAAAAACCATATAATTTTCAATCAAGAGTATAGCGACAGTCTGGGAAAGATATTTTATGCTGTTAAATCACTTATAACAGTGGTTAACATTTAAGAAGAGGAAATGCTAACAAATTATATATAGTAATGTTCAAAATATATTATATATAACAAATGTTACAGATATATATGGCAAAAGCTCTAAGGTATCGATGTACATCTAAAAGAAGTGTAAAATGGAAAGTAGGTAGTATGGCTATGCTGGTGTAGAACCAAATATCTGAGGCTTATGGAAGCAACTTTGCCCTTGGAAAACAACAAAAGGAGCCCAAAATGAAAAGCAAGTTTACTCCTGAAGGCAATGGACAGCATAGTAAGAACAAAGCTGGAACTTGTAATGCTGTCCCAAAGAGTAAAAGAGACTCCAACAGGCAAGGACTCAGGCCAGCAAAAGGCACAGTAATTATGATAAATACAGAGCAGTAAACCCTATTTATGAGCTGGTTGTGGGAGGGGAAAAAAATGGCAGGAACAACCAGTGGAGCAGGGGGAGAGAACTGTATACAAGAAACAGCAGTAGTTTAGGAATTAAATAATATAATTTGAAAAATTTATACATATAAGAAGATACTAAGCTTTCATACAGACACCCACACAGGAAAAAGCTTTAGCCAAAAAGTGCTGGCAAACAGAATGGAGAAAATGTACCTGGGGTTGGGAATAAAAACATTCCTTTGGATGTTTTCCCTGAATTGTGTCTCTGTATGGGGTGTCAGCTGGCAGGGTACTGGCAGGGACGGCTACAGCGACTACAGTGAGTGGTGGCCAGTGTTGCCCCAAACTGGGTACAGTCAGTCCCACCCAGTGCCAGCTGGCTCTGATGGTGCCACCACAAGTCATGGTTGAGCCCTGCAGACAAGGTGGTGGCTGCACCGCCCAGGATAGGAGGAAGGACTCAGGAGGGAAAAGCTACTTAATTAGTTTTTCCAAAATCATGTCCGTTTTGCCCATGACAGTAACTGGCCCTTAGCCAAGGTCAGCCAACCACACTCTTTGTGAAACTCTTTTTTATTCTTTTCAAAAAAACCCAAACAAGACAAATATACAGAGGTGAGAAGCAAAGGGAAGGGAGAGAGAAAACTCCAAAATAAAATTAATTTTAAATTAGCTTCCTCAAAGCAATCAGAAAAAAACATTTCTGAAGGACAAGAAAGTAATAGCTGTGATTCTACACACAGATAACAGAACAGGAAAGGTACTTTGATTTGCACAGAATGCACACTCAAGCAGGACTGAATGAATGCAATGCATGACTTAAGATGAGTAAGAAGGATCTACCTGGCCACTGCAATGTGTAGATGAACTGCCCCATAAGCAGAAGCTCTGCTCCCTCAGACACACTCAACTGTAAACTGAACACTTGGAAATTTTCATGACATGGGGGACGAACAACACCAACAGGACATCATAGGATCACTAAGGTTGGAAAAGATACTTCCAAAATACTGGAAGGTCAAAACTCCGCACTGTAAAAGACTGATTTCTAAGAGCAGTTAAACTGATCTATTTCAGTAGATGCAGAATTCATGAAGACAAAAGAAAGAAAAAAAAAAAAAGAAAAGATTTGAAAGAAAAAAGTCACACCTTTAAGTAATTTATACAAGAAACACAATTCTGACAGGAAATTCAGCTAATCCCCAATATACATAATTTTCTGCATCAGCAAAGCTTATCATAAGAGCAACTCTGCCACTCTCAAGGCCAAATACAGCCTATAGCTGAACACTGCCTTATTCCACTAGTAGAAATTTGCATCAGCCTGTGTATGACATGAGCTACTGTTAATCCAGCCAATGTTTAAAAGTAAGAAACTTTGCTATCACCAGCCTACCACCCACAACGCACTGAACAGACAGATTTTTAGGCCAGAAAAAAACACACTAAGATCTTGTCTCAGCACCACCATGTATTTTATACCACAGTATTTAATTTGCCCTATTTAAACTGACTTATTAAAAGTTCAATGAACTTTTTTTTAAAATTGAAAATTAACATTTCTTTTGCCTTTTTTGTTTGCTTTTTAACTATAACAAAAATTCAGGCTAATCAGATCTGAAAAAGGCAAGCAGGTATATTTGTAAGACTGTAACTTTCAGAGAAGGAACAGGCTGCAAAACTATAAAAGTCTTTCTTGTTTCCAAAACTGCATTTCAAATTACACATGCCAGAGTCACAGCTTCTGGTACCAGACACTTGGACTGATCCAAAGCACAGTCTGCAGCTCTCAGTCCATTAAGCTTTGGGGAACATAACCCAGTACAGAATCCTTTGAATCCTGACTGTGACTGTAAACCATTTTCATGGGAAGAACTGCACAACTGCAACAGCTTCCACTTGCTCGTTGGTGTGAGTGTGGTACATTACATAAATAATTGTTTGACCTACAATAATTTTCCTATGTGATCCATTCTCAGGTAAGACTCTTTCATAAACCAGATGTTCAGGTTTATCTGTCTTAAGGTTGTGGGGTGTTTTCTTTGTCTTAAAAAGTCTTAAACATAAACCACATGTAGCAGAGGGCTTCCGTGGGTTTTTTTTTTTTGGTTTTTTTTTTTGCCTTTTTTTTGTCATCAGTTCCATACAGCCACACTTACTTTTTGCACTGATTTATTTAGAATCTTCTTTTGGGTATCACTAAAAAGCTGGTTCATGTCAATAAGGCAACAGAAGATACCATATCCTACTGCCTGAGGCAAATCCCCTGATTAACCTGGCTTCCTTCCATGCTAGACTGAAGCAGTGCTTTTATGGGTAGCTGCTGCAGGCTGGTTATTGAAAATGGAAGATGCTTAGTGCTTTGCATGCATAGCCCTTTATAAATAATATATAAAGGTCAAATAAGTTATTTATTGGGTCTCTCTGCCCATTTTATGCATGCTACCTTGTTTCAGTATTGAAGGTCTGATTTTCAGCTGTTGTAAATTCAAACCCATTGACATATGCTGATTTACCATGAGCTGAGAAACTGGAAAACAGTAAGAACAGTTACTCCGTATTTTCAGCTCAGTCAAATGCAATTGTCTACCCATGTTTACTGATTCCTTCTCTTCTGCAACACCCAAGTCTCACATGTTTTTTTCTTAAATTTTTCTCTTGTCGCTGCCTCTTTCCTTTTTTTTTTTTTCAATTTTGCATGCTCAAACACTGTTAGGTAATAGTCTTGTATAGGTGACTCACAGCAAAGCTGCTTCTTCAGTGGTGGCCTGTCTCAATTTATTCAGTTCTATAAATCAAACTAATTCATAACTTCACAGTATTTGCTCAAACTGACCATGGCAAAACAGAGCTCTTTTGTGTCCTCCAGGAAGGGTTTCACCATGCAGTTCTGATATTGCTCAACATAACTTTTACCCCTTTTTCTCACCCACATCTCCCCCACAAGTTGTGTCTAACACACTACTTTTTTTGCATGTAAGATGTTTTCTTTTCTTTGTTCTCCTGCACCTTCACCAACTTAATTTACAGAGATGCCTACACACTAGCGTGACAGAAATCAGGCTTGTTACTTTCTGGTCCATGTAAGAGTCATCTCTGACAGTGTCTCCCTTGCTGCTTCTCATCACAGCCTCACCTCTGAGCTCTCACCAGCCTTGATTCTGAGATGTCCAGCTGCAGCAAACTGAAAGCAGATTGTCATGAAGACATTATTCACACCTCATTTGTTACATTTCTCGCAGTTAGACCCTTGCTTCCCTCCATGATTCAACTCCAATGGGGTCACCTGCTCTGAAAGGTTTGGAAAGCTCCCCACTCCCTGCCAGGTCTTTCCTTAAGTCACTCTTCTCTATGGCAGTTCTCAGATACGCATCACAGGGGCCACAAGCAAAAAGCCCCCACTCATCTAGCCAGAACTGCTGGAGAAAAAAGGCTAGAAGCAACCCAACATCCTGATGCTACTACGTGCTGAGTATTCAGAGCTTCATGGGAGTGAAACTAACAGACAGGGCATCCCTGAATGGGGCTAGGAGGCAGTGGAGCAGGGAAGCAAGTGAAAAGCTCTCAAGCATTTCATACACAAAGGACAACATGAGAGCATTTCCCAACCCAGACCAGCCGGGGCTGGGTGTGAGCATGGCCCTGGAGTGCCTGTCTGGCCTCAGCAGCATCCTCTAGCTCCCATGGCTGCAGGGTTTATTTATCCAGTGATGCCTGTGATGGGCAGCCTCATCCTGGTTCTGCAAACAGCCCTGGCAGAGGGGGCTGCATGTCGGCTACTCAAGAGCCACAGGCTGGTCACTGCTGACTTACATGGATCAGTGCAGACAGCAACGGCTTAAATACCACAAATGTGTTAAATTTAGACTCAGACAGGAAAAAACCTGTAAATAATGAGACATTTGCCTAGCATCAATCTGACTCTCTGCATATTACATCTGTTCTTGCTGCTTTCTGCATTTTTTTAGATGCAGGCTATGCTGTCCTCTGCATTTCTAAAGCGCTTACTATATTTTGGCTAATAGTGAAATACTACTAATAATGATAATTATTGCCCTATTCTTGTATAAAATACTTACTGCATTAATAATTTTCCACAGTATCAACATTCTGTAATAATGAAATTGATAACTTTTGTAGAAATCATTAGCAATTAGAATTTATTTGTACACTATAATTTGAGTATCTGAGAAATAACATAGTACTAATTAGTGTATGCAGAACTTCTGACTAATGACTAAAGGATATTAATTTTTCTTCTCTTTAATAAAGCCATATTTCTCCAAAATGACACAAACAGTCCAACAAGAAATTAAATTCTACAGAAGAAACTATTTTCAGTACTAACCGTTTTTTTCAACAATGCATCTGAACTCACAACCCAAGACACTACCCTCTGCCTTATGAATACTAAACAGCATTCTTCATCTAAAGGTTAAGCCAGAAAAATCAGTCTCTCTGCCTATATTTTTACGACAATTGCAGAGTATTTTATGTGCATTGCTCTTTTTAAGTGCAGCCCAAACCTGTATTGCATATCAGCAAACTTTAATTTAGCATATTGTTTTTCCATAAAAACATAACATTATAAATAACCTTCAAAACACAATCACATGTTTTCAATCTAGTAAAACAGTTAATTCAAAAATACCTCTACCCTACTTTTTCTTATCCACAAATGTCTTCAAAGAGACTGGAAGCATTTTGAGAGCCTTACATGTTCTTAGAAGGTCTCGTTTCACAAAAGGCATAGCAGAAAGCATGACTATGGCCATTGAATTTGTTACTCTGATCAGAGTTTAAGTGACACAAAAAGACAATTATTAAACTGAAAAATTTCCTAATAACTGGAGTCAGTGGGTTGCATCACCCAACACCTAAATTAGGGATGAGCAAAGTCTGGCTAGAGTACAAAGTGTTGTATACTCTGCTCTCAGAGCTGAAGACAGGAGGGTTCTCCCTGCCTTTAAGTTAATGTTGGCAAACCACTGGAAGCCAGCAAAGTCTTCCTGCTTTCAAATACCATCAGCCTTCAAGATCAACACGATAAACCAGCTCAGTTACGGATATCAGCATTTTACCAAATCTCTTGATGAAAATATGTGTCTGGGGCAAGGTGAATTTTGCCAACATATACAAGACAAGGAAACATATAAATTTCTGTATTGTAATTCAGAGTGTTCCAAACACAAATGCCTAGCAGTAAGAATTGATGCATCACCAGCCAATACATACACTCTTTCTAGCAGTACAGCACTAGCTGTAGTGCTGTGGGGAGTATCTCTAACGCGGTATAACCTTACTAAGCTCTTTTAAAGTGAAGAAAGATGTGAATTCATGCAGTCAGAAGCCTAGAGTTATCCTCGGAGGATGCGCGTGAAGAAAGACAACCATAAATATTTTTCATTTACTGATGTTAAACTACAAATTCTGGGTGGCAATTAATTTACTGATTCATGAGAATAAAGTTCTCTGGGGAGCATCACCAGTCCAGACTGACTTTCCAGGAATGCTGAATTTTATATCTGGATCTCTGCTTTACTAAAAAGCATGGGTGATCAGGTCTCTTTGTGAGACAGTATATTTGAAGGTTCAAAACTATATTCATTTAAGTAAATAAAATGTATTCATATGTTACCCATACAATAATACCTATAGGAGCACCAGGACAAAAGACTGAAATTCTGCAGACTGGCTCCACTTCCTGCCATTACCTCATTCTAGAAAAAAATACAGATATATCTTTTCAGTCTAACACATTTTAGGAGACAGGAGGAGAGCAGAGTAACTATTTTGGACAGAGACTGCTATTAGCATTTCCAGTACAGAGTTTATTCCAAATTTTGTGCTATGCCTCTGCAGATCTCAAATCAGAATCAACCCTTTAGGCATTAACTGAGATAAACAAAGTATGATACGTCAAATCTAATTATGCTATAAATATCCAAGTATTATTTAGATCTCTAAGGTAATTCTAAAGAGCCTCAGTGACGGAAAGGCAAATATGATTAAGTTTAAACTGCAAACAGCTTGTGAAATATGGGAAATAGCATTACATGTGAAAATATCTGTAGGGAAATATTTTCCTTTAACTAATAAGGCAGGAAATTTTGTGACATAGTAAATAATTTTTCCAGTAGCTTAAGGCATCTTAAAGAAGAAAGCAAGAGATGCTAAATAACTACTACACATTCCTGCTTTAAAGCCATCATCAATAATACTTGTTTCATAACTACCGAGTTACAAAAAGAAGTGAAAAGCAAAGCAGTTACAAAAAACAGAGGGGAAAAAAACCTTCTTGTATGTTTGCATCAGTTACAATTACAAAATAATCAGTTATATTGGTAAATGCTCCAGTTTTGTTAGGGACAAGTAAAAAGAAAGCCTTTCCCTCCTCCCCTTTCACAATTTTCTGACTGGGGGAAAGCAAGAATAAAATGTCAGCAAATTATTCACAATGCTTTGCCCAGGAAGGGTTTGAAGGAAAAAAAAATAATTGTTAAATGACATATCTCTGCTATTCCATTTATTACTCATAGAAGTACTGATGTATGGTTAAGTGCACCTAGCTACAACTTCAAGATCAGACTTAAACTGAGCTTGTAGATGCATAACAAACATGTCTGACTGCCCTCTAGTACTCCCATGTGAATTCATAGAATCATAGAATCGATTGGGTTGGAAAAGACCTCCAAGATCATCAAGTCCAACCCTTGGTCCAACTCCAGTCTGTTTACTAGATTATGGCACTCAGTGCCATGTCCAATCTCAGTTTAAAAACCCCCAGGGACAGTGAATCCACCACCTCTCTGGGCAGGCCATTCCAATGCCTGAGCACTGTCTCTGTAAAGAATTTTTTTCTAATATCTAACTTAAATTTCCCCTGGCAGAGCTTAAGCCCATGCCCCCTTGTCCTATTGCTGACTGGGAGAAGAGACGAACCCCCAGCTGGCTATAACTTCCCTTCAGGTAGTTATAGAGAGTGATGAGGTCACCTCTAAGCCTCCTCTTCTCCAGACTAAACAACCCCAGCTCCCTCAGCCTCTTCTCATAGGACCTGTGCTCCAGTCCCTTCACCAGCCTTGCTGCTCTTCTCTGGACCCGCTCCAGCACCTCAATATCTTTCCTGAACTGAGGGGCCCAGAACTGAACACAGTACTCAAAGTTTGGCCTCACCAATGCAGAGTACAGGGGCAGGATCACCTCCCTGGTCCTGCTGGCCATGCTATTTTTGATAAAGAGCAGGATACCACTGGCCTTCTTGGCCACCCGGGCACACTGCTGGCTCATGTTGAGCTTTCTGTCAACCAGTACCCCCAGGTCCCTTTCTGCCTGGCTGCTCTCCAGCCACTCTGTCCCCGGTCTGTAGCGCTGCATGGGGTTGTTGTGGCCAAAGTGCAGGACTCGGCACTTGGCCTTGTTGAACTTCATCCCATTGGAATCAGCCCATCTCTCCACTCTATCCAGATCCCTCTGAGAGCCCTCCTGCCTTCCAGCAGGTCATTCAAGTCATAGGAGTCCAGAGACACTTCATGGTTTTCTCAATGATATTACAGAAATTCCAAAACTGCTCACTGCAGCTTTCAGGAACAAATTTAAATGCTTGTAAGCCACCCAAAGCTATATGCCTTAATTAAATCTCTTTCCTTTTGCATTACCCTAAAGCACTTCCATTAACTTTTTTCCTCTTTGAACTATGTACACCAGCACCGGCTCATAGGCTATCTAGCCAGTTTCACACTCACAGGCACTACAGAAACCTTTCAAGAGAACCTCGGGAACATCTCCTGCCACGAAATCCCACACACTGAACTCAGCAAACCTTCATCTTTCCCATGCAAACTCTATGACTACTGAGCACCTCCTCTTACAGTCAAATGCAATTACAGCAGTTATGTCCTCCCTTATAACCTTCTGTCAGCGATTTATGTTGGCTCAGTTCGTATGTCAAGTGATAGTAAAGCTAAAATCTACTTATTGACTGTACACTAAGCTTTGTACATAAATGTGCTAGTCAGTAATCACCAACTAGACCTTATTTCAGTATGTGAGCATTAGCCCTGGCAGACACACCTACCCATACAGGCTAAAACTTGGATACAACTTGGGCAAGAAAAGCCTTGAATAGTCCGGAATTGTCCTAAGTTTCCAGGTTCAAAGTAAAAAATTATGATCAGAGACTCATCTAATTCTAAGACCCAGATTCTAATTTTGGAGATGTGAATAGAAAAATGTATAGAGAAATGAAATATGAGCTTTGACAGATATAGATTTAACTGCTGGGACAGTACTGCAGAAGCCAGCCTGCCACATTCCTACAGTCTGAACTGAAGCCAATGACAGATACATTTGCAGGTCTTCTTCCAGTGCTGAAGGAATATATTTCATGGTTTAAGAAGAATGAAGTAATGTAAGAAGAGCTAGATTAAGACAGAAACATCACCTACAGGAAGGATTATTCCGAGCAGCAAGAAGAGACTTTTTGAGCTGCAGAGAGATAAGGCAGTGCAATTCGGAATGACAGATGCAACCCCAGATCCCAATGGACATTGACACAAGTCATCTTGTTAGCTCTATGTCCATTCTCAGGTCAATTCACGTGCCTAAAGTAACAACATAAGTGGGCCCAAAGGAAATCTGGAGCCTGCTGGAAGAGTCCCTTACTATCTTGGTACCCGTGTAGCAATAGACTGTTCCTCACAGAGCCTTTGAGCATGGTTCTGTGATCTTAGGAAATGTTCCATTTTCTTCATACTCCTTTAAAGCATTGCAAAAGCAACTGGAGGCCTCGGACACACTACACAATTCCATTTTCATTCGGTTCCCTCACTTAGCACCTCAGAAAATGCAAAGACTGAAAGAAGCTCTCTAGCCCCTCCAGCAATGCACTTTTTGCTCCCCATTCCATTCACCTTGTATCCACACAGCTTCACCAGACCTTACTGGATGAAAAATGTCTGGTGAGTTATCATTTTGGTCAATAACATAACATCTTTAAATAGCATCATAGATGTAAGCAGACAGAGAGATTACAGCCCTGAACTGAAGACCTGATCTCAATAAGACCCATTGAATAGTGAAACGTTATATTTGCAGGAGTAAGTGTCGAACAGAGTGACAGAGGACTAATTGCATGGATTTATTTTGCAAGGACAGTTTTATGGAGAAAACTGATGTTAACAAGACTGCCTCTACTGTTTTCCCAGGGAGAATTACAGGATCTTAGAGTCTGCCTGGGGAAAGCTAAGAACCAAGATATATATTCTCAAAGCAATGACATGCAGTTACAGTAACTGTTAAAATATGATCCTATAGACTTAAATAAAACCAACTTAAATAAATATACATTTCAAAGGGTTCATTTTAAAATTTACATTTATTTTAGGGACAGAAATTCACCACTTACAAAAAACCCTACATTCTAGAATTTAAGGTCACAGACACGTATTCACTTTGCAGGCAGATGGAAGAGCTGCAAATGTTACTACCTCGGGCCATTTTTCCACCTCCATGTTGGAATTCACCATGACAACAGCAAAGCAAACTAAATGGAGCCCACGAATGCTTCCTAAACTCAGTGCCCCAATGCAAAATCTTTTTCTTCTTTTTTTGTCTTAAATCAACAGTGAAGGCATTTCAATCTAACATGCTTGACTCCACAGTCAAACAAGGAAAAGGTCAGGGGAATAGGGAAGGCAGCAGTCATCCACGCACTGAATTGTACAACAGCAGTAACATGGAGTTACATGGAGCTGAGTTACTAGCATTAAAAGCATCAGCAGCCAACTCCAGCAAGGAACATCTGCCATTGCTGGGGAATTCACTTAACAACAATCTGAGGCCAAAATATCACAGTGAGAGATATTCAGGTGGAGTCTCCTGATCCATACTAGGACCTGCTTTGCAGTTTCTTGTCCTTGAAGGATATCAACTTACAGCTGTGACTTAACTTACAGTTAAGGCACAAAATGCTTATAGACAATTCTTTAAGGAAGATAGTAAATTATGGTATTTTTCTACTGTTCTATTCACTTCTAATTACATATGTGCATGTAAACTATAATGAATACCAGCTGATTTATAGTTCAGCTTCTGTTTAATTTCTGAGATGAAATGCAGATCCCTAGAGTTTGAAGTCTGAACATAAATTCCAAAATTATGTTTCTTCATTTTGTGTAATGTTATCTTCTTTGTAATTTTACTGTAGATATCATGAGTTATCGCAAAACTATTTTCTCTCTGTAGAACAGTTATCAAAACACATCCCCGGTTCATAAATATTTTTACAGACTTGCCCCCCGCCCCCATTACCTGGATTTAAGCAAACACTTAATTGTTCTGATATTTTGTCTCATGTTATCAGCCTTTAGAAATAACCCATACAGCTTTTTCTTGTAAAATCTGTTATTCAGATAATGAATGTGTTAAACTTCAGGAAGCTGAAAAAATTGAATGTGATTTCTTTCATCAGAAATACCAGGTGCATCTTGCTATGTTTCCATACTATGAATGAAAAGAAGCATTTAACGATCCAGGAAATTTCTCCATAAGCATCTGCAAGCACAGTGGTTTTTTATTTGAAGTTTTTCATTGCATTTGCAATTTCAAAATGCCTCTGTTTCTACAAGTACATGCAATATTTACTTTATGGAATTCTCTTCATAGTACTTGTTTCTTACATTCTACATGGTGAAGTAGGCACTTAATAGGTAGGTGAACATTTTACTCAAAAGCAATGTGCAATGGGTTATAAGACCCAGAAAGACAGCAATTTCCGCATCTTTAAAAACAAATATTCAATGTTATTTATCATTTCACAACTCAGAAGTTGGCTGCAATATGGTCATACAAAATTGAATGTAGTTTCCTTCTTTCAGGAAGTAGCACGTGCATAGCTCCAGAAAAACCCCTTTTGTGAAAAATAAGAACAAGCTTCTGGTTTTTAAAGCACCCTGAGTATGACTAACAAGCAGAATGGTTTTAGATAACTAGAAAGAAAAAATATTAAGTGACACAAATATAAGGCCATTATTTTATAGAGAGTACTAATGAAGGAACAGATATTAGAAACTAACGGACAGCAGAATATACGAATACCCATCAATGTTTTAAAGGTTTTCAAGACAGCATTGATCATTTTTATTAACTGCATTAAATAATATTTTCTATGCATCAGCCTTCTTACTGCACTGTACTTTTTCCTATTACTCATCATATCACCAGTACCTAATTGTCTGAAAGTATGCTGATTTTAAATTATCAGCAGGAATAGCATCTCTGACTGCTCTGTATTCCTAAACTGTTTGTTAGGCTACATTTTTCAACATATTTGCAAACATTAAACAGACATTTGAGCCATTTGGACTGGATTGGAAGGATAACATAATTACTTGTGGGTTGAAGTGATTTTTCATTTAATTGAGGCTGGCCCACAAATGTGGATTCCAAATGTGCTCATCCCAGCACCATACAACAAACTTGCATTTCTATTATCTATGATCTTACAATAGCATATTACATAAATCTGATGTTACACAATGATACTGTTATTCAACATGTGAGCTATTTGGACAGCTGTTATTCAAGTTAGGATGACTATCGAACGTTACTTGTCTCAAGTAATCAAAATATAAAAGTGATCAAGTGCAGATGCTCCTATGACTTTTTCATAGCAAAGGAAATCTATCTGAGCTGTCTCCATGTTAGTAAGCAAGGTTGAATTTACACAAACAGGTTTGTTTGCTTTCAGATGGAAAGCAAACATTAATATTTTGAGTTTCTCTCTGTCTGCTGTGGGAGAATACCCTGAGGAGCTACCCTTTAAAGGGTCTCCAAACACCAGCTATCTACTGTTATTTAGACACCCATATCTCCAGTTCTTTACATTGCACCAGCCTCTGAGGATTAGCACGAAAAGGGTAATACTTTGAATCAGCTGATAGCTGAGGAGGGACTAGCACTGCTGAATTTTCAGTTTTATTCCCGAGCCTCTGTGTAAGCTGAGTCAGCAGTTGCTTTATTTTAAAGACTCTCTTTATTCACCTGCACTGCTGCAAATTGGTAAGACCTATAAATTCCAGTTACCTCTTAGAGGGCTGCTTTAGAGATTAAAAGTATATACTTACTTTGATACCACAGTGTAACTCCCAAAAGGATTAACAGGAGTTAAGTGCGTGCATGCTAAGCAGGAGATGCTCTACACCTCCCCCCTTACAGAAGGCAAGAGAGGAAACAGACCCTGCACAATCCTCCAGGGAAATGTAAAGGTCATGCAGGTGAACTGCTGACTAGACCACCCTTTGCTCCCTCAAGCAAGTATGCAGCACACTTACTACATCGTTCAGGTTAGGAGTTCAAATCAGAGCTAGAAACAGTGCTGTTAATTAGATACTAAAATTCTCTCATGAGAAAGGGCTTCACTGCACATTTACTCCAAACTGGTAACAATTTCAGCTTTCTTGGTGTACACAAAAATTACACTTCTTTCTTCCACACTTTAATTGCTTCTGATTTCATTGCTATATTGCATATGTTCATAAATCAGCACACAGTATTGAACCATTCTGTTGTTTACTTAGTGGTTTTTACTTCATAGTGGATAATATAAAATAGAAATAAGACAGTGAATGGTGTTATATAAACTTGGTGATCCATCTGGTGACAACTGAGAAAAAAATTAACATCAGATCAACTCATATGCTCACTAATTCCACACATGATATAATGCAACTTGATAATATTTTTGTCTATTGCAGAACTATTGCTCCCCGCTCAGGATGTCATTTTTTCTTTTAGATTGTACACACTGAAAATAAGAAGAGAAAAGCTATCTAAAAGAGAAAATATCTTCACAGAAGGCTATGGAATTGAGCTCATGAAGTGGGGCCCATGTTCAGGATTTAAGAACTTATAATTAATACAGTCCAAAATGGACACTGGATTTATTTTACTTTCTTTTACCTGTGACTAGTTCTCTTCTATGTCAGAAACTTGCGTATGCAGGATTATGACAAAACTTGCTTCAACAGCTGCATAAAAAGTAAGTAATGAAAAACTGAACTAACACTCTTAGTAACTTGTATATACAACAGAAGGGATATTGTAAATATTAAAGCAAATAATATGCATTTATGCTTCAAGCAAGCATAGGTTTCATGACAAGCATCTTCTAAATTAACAATTGGTAAAACGGTAACAGGGCCATAAAAAATGAAAACAGTCAGTTATTTAATTCTCTAAATGCTCTTCACTAAATATGGTGTGAAGTACCTGAATGTAGGGCACATTCTTGCAGCTGCCTTCATAGAAATATCTTCTCCAGACACAGAAGTGACAGGAAGCCAAGGCTGAGGATCTGCCAGAATCTCTTTATGCCACAAGTGCTGTATAAGGCTGCTCATTAAGGTGAAGATCTAGTGATGCAGGTGAAGCGGATAGGAGAGCTTGGAGGAGGACATGAATACATGGCAGATACAAGAAATGAAGGACCTTTGCAAACAGTTCAAAATTTTCTACCTGCCAAGCAAGAGGATACAGAAGGACGGACCTTCCTGGGTGGAAAATGACCCAAGGAGGCACATAATCCAGAAAAAGCAGGAGCTTCAGATGCTTTCAGAGCACTGGCATGGGAAAAGTATGGTGCACTCTGGAAGGATGTCTGTTCCTGTTCTCTGGTGAATCCCAAGTCTTACCAGACAATTTACCTTCCAAAACACTGTTGTTAGCAAAGACTTGCTAAGGAATATGCAAAATTCTCAACATGTTTACACCATTCAGTATCTCACTATTTATTCAGAGTGAGTTTTATCTATCTAGCTGCCTTGTATCCTATCTGCAATTAGGGTTCGAAATTAAATAAATTCAAGAACAAGTAAGCATGCAATTTCACAAATAAGTTTGTGTTGGAATACGGATTTGAGGCACAGGTGGGATATACAGCCAGACCTTAAAACTAGGAGACACCTCTAAGTCCAGCCACCCAGGTACAGTCATTGCAGCTGGCACAAACCATGGCCACAGCATAAGAAACCACCCACGGAGACTTCTGGATCAATGCTATCACACAGTCAGCATCAGCACAGATAAACCATAAAGTTTCTTTGTAAATGAGATGTTCTAGATGTTTTTTAGCAAGTTCCAATCAAGAGAACTTGCCAAGACCTTCTTTTCAGGAGGCGGACCACAAAAACTAGGGTAAAGCAACTAGTGCAGATTGAATCCCTCTATCACTTTTTGCCTTTCATTAGTTCAGCATGGGCATACAGCACCCTTCTCAATCCCTGCAGGCACTCATGAGGTGCATAAGGCAGCTAGGTTAGACCTCTGAATATATACTTGAGCTTGAAACATTACTTACTACTATTGTTTACATTTATCTTTCAATTACTAAGATACTTTACACCCTCCAAAGATGACTTACTTAAGTAAGAAGGCAGAAAGAACAAGTGATTTCATTTTGAGTCTATTATGAAATTTGTGTAAAAATGTCAATTTCTACAGGTTTTGTCAATGAGACAAATTCAGTACAGACTTACATGGCAGAAGTGAATATAAGTACACTACATCTCTACTACTGTTTTAATGTAATTCTTTACTGATTTTGCAAAGTTCAAAGCATAAAATCACATGAATGTTTCCTGTAATTTAATAGAGTACATTACCATATAATTAATATTTAATAAATGCATGAAAGAAAGCTTTGTGAAGAGGCAGAAAGGGACACAGAGAAAATGAGAAGGGTGCAACTTTTCCAACAGTACTGAAAGCAATTTATATTGAAGAATACTTATGTCTCTCTTGATTTTCCTTCTCCATAGGTGCTAACAGGCAATTCCCAGTGCATCCTTCAGAAAAATGAACAGCCCTCAAGTTTTCATTGTTGTACGCATCAAGTCCTGAACACTACTACACCAGATATGCCAGAAAACCCTCTTGAGTACATTTTCTAGAAGACAGGGGTTTGCCCTTAAATAGGAAGAGAATAATAGAGCATGTGGCAGATACGTAAACTGAGCTCTTTAACTTCTGTTTGTGGATACAGACAGGTCTCTCCTCTGTGATTTATTTTATCTTGTGACAGATCCATTCTGTCTTTCTACTATACTCTTAGAAACATGAGAATTATAATTATGTAGTAAATAAACAACCTTTACAAGAAATTTCTGGATGCAAATGACGAAGGAACACACTTACATATGAGGGGAATATAAATGCCAACATCTCTACATTCATAAAGTCAGGCTTCATTGTGAGAGCTGCCCTCAGGCTTTTTCACCAGTTAATTTCAGTCTTACCAGGAATGGTAAGACATTCTCACATTTCTCAAGTACTTAAGCACTTGATATTAGACACCTGTAATTGAAAATTTAGGCTAAAATATCTTCCTTTCTCATATCTGTATGACTGTTACATCCATAAATATTGCACAGTTTGGTACCACTACTGCCTTATCAATGCCTGCCCATATGAGCACTGCTTAATTTTTTTTTTTTTTTTTTTTTTCCCCCTCCAA
>VXBX01001175.1:1407993-1501874 GCA_013400415.1 Scytalopus superciliaris | reverse complement strand
TTTTTTTTTTTGAGGGGGTGGGTGGACTCCTAATATCTTCATTGATCCTCTCATGTTTTAGAGGGGACTGATTCCCTATGCTGCTATAGTGCCCAGCACAGCATGTCTTAGATGTTACCGACTTCAAATTATAAACACAGACAACAGTAATATACAGTACACAGTAATACACAGTGACCCCGATCTGTGACTTATTGAAATGAAATGCTTCAATCGGACGGACTTCTCATAGTGAACAACTGAACTAGAAAATCAGAGTGTGACACATTCCTGATATGACACCTCACAGTCTAAACCTTCGCTGATGGCTCACATAAGCAGCTCTCAGCTATCTACTTTTCTGCTCTATTTCACATTCTAAATTAATTATTTTATATACTCAATATTCAATATTTTTATACTAAATCAACACCATTACACTTCTGTTTGACTGAAAAGTTGAATGCATGAAAAATGTTATCCTTTCAAAACAGAATTTATGCATGAAAAATATTCATGCATTTATACACTGATTCAGATATAAAAGGATCTACAGGTCCACTTAAAATAGATGGCAAATGGGCACATAAAAAACTTGTTGAGCTGCTCTAAGTCCTCTGAGTAAGTCATAAATCTATGTGATGGTTTCAGTTCCTAAGTGTCCAAAGAGAAAAATACACATGGCAGCCAAATTATTCAGATGTAAAGCCTCCTTACATATGTTGCTGTTCTTTTTAGGATGATTTACACAGTGTATCCATGCTACCAAAACTTCAGAGCAAACACAAACCAAAAACTACCAGGTATAGTCTCAGCCATGCTCACAAACGTGGCATAAACAAAACAGACATCTCAGTATAAAAACTGTAGTCCCAGTTCAGTATCAGATGTTTGTATCTAAGGACTATCTAAGAATCTATTGGCTCTACCAAAAAGAAAATAAAATCAAAGCATCAGTTTCCCTATGCCAAAAAGAACTCCACCACACACTTTTGCCTCCTGCATACAAAGTAAGTGCTAATGGCATGTAGCTACTATTACAATAAAGATAACTAGTCATCCTAGAAATTGTTACCTAACAATGTGAACCACGTGTATTTAACTCTATCAGCACCAGCTCAGGCTCTCCCTGTCAAAACAGTAAGATCCCAGCTCCCACCATAGTCTCTGACACACCTCTGCCTCACATTTCCTACAGGCACTCACATTTGGCAAAAAACCTCCCCAAATGATATTAGAAAGAGCTGCACAGCACTGATGTGGCTCTGACAGGGCTTTATATCCACCTTGCACAAAGTAGGGCAGGAGCTTGCCCTTCATGTCTCTGTACTGCAATGAAAAGCAGCACAGCCTGATGAGTATGTGAGGTGACAAGCCAAGACGGCACATCAGGATCTTTCAGGTCTTCAGCTGGGAAAGTACATTTCTGGCTCACACTGCAAGCAGACAGCCCACCCTGGCAAGGCTTGGGGGTTGGCACCCACAACCATGTTATAAGTGGTTCCTACAAGGAAACCTGGGAGCACGTCAGGTATTACAAAGATTTCGTAACACTCCTAACTGCTACGTGAGCCATTACTGACAAAGATCTGTAAAGCCAAAATATTGAGCTCTTGCTCATCTGCATTTCATCAGAGACCATTTCATTTGGCTTTTAATTAGATTAAATCAAATCAATAGCGGACACAAAGGTCATCTGTTTTGTATCATTCCTCCAAAACTGCAACCTAGTGTTACTTTTATAATATATTCTTCTGAGGACATAATATTCCATTTTTAATATTTTAACTAGAGTTTCTGTAACTAAATAATGATGGCTCCTAACACTAAATAATGTATCGCATCTATTCAAAATACAGAAGAGTACAGAAGACACTGAAAGGCCTAGGCATATGGTTGAGTACTGTGCCTAAGTATGCCAGATCACCTCTTTACAGAGCAAATAGAATAGAAATTTCAAAAGGCAAAGTAACATTAATAATAACTTGGTTTTACACAACTCATAAAGACATTTTCTCTGATAATGCCTTTGTTTCTCCACACTGACCATAGTTTGGTGTTTTTTGTTTATCTGTTTGTTTCATTGCAAATACAATTACCTTTCCTTGGCACAAGAAAATATTCATCCCAATATGGACAAAGTTGTTTGTTAAAGAGTGTAGCTCTGCTGTCTTACTGTGCTTCTCACTACTAGGAAACATACACCATAAAGCAGGGTAGAAATGGCAGGTATTTTTGCAAAATTTTTTGGAAGAAAGTTTTATTTTGTTCAGTGGAGAAACATTAATTTCCCTTCTTTCTTTGAAGTAGCATTTTAAAACAGGTTACAATACAAATTTAAATTTCCTATCTCCAAATGATGAAATAAAAGCATAAAAATTTCTTAATACAGAGTAAAAATCATCAGTTTTAGTTAAAGATTTTAATTTTGCTCATTTCTTTTTGAAACAATCTACAGAAATACTTCGGGAAAAAAATTGCATTTTTTTTCTACTGGAAAAAGTAACATCAGGATGGTATCTCCCTCCCTCTTCTAGATACTTTCAGCACAAGAAAACCCCTTACTATGATTGGCACATGTAAACATACGCATTATGCTACTTTAAAAACTCTACCTCAAAGCTAATTATGTAAATGTACATTTCTTCAATTTGATACACACATACACATCTTACTCCAATTCAACAGCAACACCAGAACCATCACTATAACCCTGAATTCACAGATCACATTTTGACTTCCATCTGGTATAACAATAGCCATATTAATAAAAATAATCTTCAAGCAAGACAGATCACATATTTCTTCATTCAAGAATATACGATGCATGGTAAATATAAGGACTAAAAATTATGCCCTCTCTTACATATATGTGTAAAAATAAGTTCACATCCATCATACTAAGTGAAGGAACTCCACTGTTCAGACAAGTGGAAACCTCAAGGTTGTTGAGAGCTTATTTTAGCTTCAAAAAGAAGTCATCTGCAGTTAAGGCAAGTGCTAGGACATTTGAAATCATAAAACATTTACTATTAATTATAATAGTAATGCTAATGAATCTGTCTGTTAATTACTTTGAACATTGACTGAATAAAACATGACTGACATTTCAGCATTATTACTTTGCTATAACAATATTTTATGAGTCTGCATCTGGCAGTGCAACCTTAAGTACAGTTTATCACTGCAATACTATAATGAATTTAGGTTCAGACAGTGATTTACTTCGATTATCCTTTGTCAAGTCCAACATTCATTTTACTGAACTGAGGAAACATGCTGTCAAGCAGTTCCACCTGGGAACCAAATAAATGCTGTCATACTTTATGTGAGATTTTGTCCCTGTTCTAGTATATTGATAGAAATGTGCAATTTGGATTTTTTTTCTCAAATACAGTTGAGCTATTATTTTATTCACTTTGGCCAATTTTATGCTTTTGAAGTCCATAATCAGTTTTAATTTTGAGGTATGACTTCTCTTCAGCAGTGAGCTCCTGCTGTTACATGCAGTGGCAACACCACACTTACTATAAGCTCTGCTGGTTAACATTACTGTGTATATCTTTACCTCGTATTGCAAATCTAACCAAACACCTTGAAGAAACAGATTCCTTTCAAAAGTCCACAAGTTCTGAGCTTGAGGTAGCAGCACTGAGATGACCCTTAACCTGAATTTCCACATCCAGCATCCCATCTCAAGCTGCTCTCACTATTCCTGGTACTAGAAAGCTATTGTTAGCCACAGTCCTCTTGCAAAAAATGACACAGCTGGACAGTCTGAATTATTGCCCAGAGCTACTTATACTGGCCTCATTTAAGAGCTGTATGTAAGCTTTTCTAATTTCTATGGCAAGAGCAAGTATTAACAGCATTTGGCAGTCTGTTTATTTGATAGCTGTTTGCAGCTACAGTAGTCATCACTGTAGAGAAATGACATTACCATGGGCCTGTGTTTAATTTTTTTTTACAAAAGGAAAGACTGTGTATTTGCAGAGCAGTAAATATTGACTTCCTATTAATGATCACTTTACGTAAATGGTATTTTCTGGCTGTAAGCTTCCTTGCTGATTATTCTATATCTTCATTAATTTGTGGCACAAAGAAGACTGAGTAATGTTTAATTGCTGCTTGAATCCCAGGGAAAATTGGTGGAGCCCCACTGTCATTTTTTATTTAAATATATATTATCTTGTCAGTCAACCTGGAATAGTACAAGCTTGTTAATGTTATAGTCTACAGACACTGTGATGTATATTTTAAAGGTTTAAATTATCATTTTTAGTCAATAAAGCACAAAGAGATGCAATCTTTAATACTGCATGACAACCACCCTCTAGAGAGGCCCCATATGAGTTACTGAAAAATTCTCTGAATTTCCAGCCATGCTTAGTACTGAGTCTGGCACAGTGTTAGGAGCCTACAGCAGCCACAGCCACTGCACCCACAGGGTCCATCAGCACTGATCTGGGCTGTGCTGGCAGGGACACAGGTGGACACACGGCTCCACATATCTCCTTCCCCTGCCTCTTCTGCAAGCACAGGGTGATAGCTTGGTAGAGGCATTTACCAGGTATGATGTTTGCAGTTCTGCGCTGTCCTTCTTTGGTTCGTTTTATTCCTCTGTGTTTTACTCAACTTGAATTTCTTCCTCTACATCTCTAACTATACCAGTCTAATCAATATGATTAAGTATGCCCCTCATGGCTTAATTTGCAGTGTGCTGGTGGGCACTGGTCCCAGTACATGAAAATCTATTATTTGACTTGTCAGGCATGACAAATCCTCAGTGTACAACCACTGTGACTCTACCAAAACAACAGGTAAAGCTTTATAATGCCCATTCTACAAAATTCATGATGCATAATGGTAAATTACATGAAACTCAGCATGTGGGATAGTAGAGCAGTCTGATGACTGGAACTTATGAACACTCAGCAAATACAAACTTCAGTGGTGTCGCTGACAAATGTGTTCAGTGCAGGTAGCTCAGTGTGCAGCTGCAATGGGAGCTTCACATTGTGTCCAGGCAAGAGGCCATGAACTGGTGCTGACCCTTTGCACAGCAATGGACAGTCAAGGGAATGGACACTCAGAGAGACAGCAGGTGCCAGTGATTCAGCAGAAAGACCCCAGACTATCACATGCTTATACTGAAAAGATATAAAATATAAAAGCCCAGGGTGTCCTTTGCTTGGGGTCCCTCCTCAGAGGCACCCTGAGCTGGCTTTGTGTTCTGCACCATGATTAAATTCCTTAAAGGATTCAGATGTCTGAGATTCTGCTATGAAAAACCTAGGGTCCACCCAGTAAGGAAACCTTGTCTGGCTGTGTGAGCCTTGCTGCAAAGGGGCTTCAGTCCTTGGCAGCAAGAGTCTCCAGTGGTAGGAGTGTGACTGCCAGAGTGACTCTTAAATGGTCAGACAGGAGAGTTTCCGTAACAGTCTTAAAAGACACTGTTCATGTTTCTCTATCAGTAAAATGAAAATGTAAAATGCTACAGTTTTATTTAATATTTTATTTGGTCTTTTAAAGCAATGTTTACTAATTAATCACTTGTCCAGATTACTGTCACAATCACACAAAAATATACAAATCACCTGTAACAGCAGAACACAAGGAATTGTTTAGAAAGCAAAATGTTTGCCTTATTTTTCTACTGTGAAGACATGGATTTTATAAATGTACTTCATGACCCTGAATTGCTTTAAGATCATGAATACTTCTATTAAAATCAACATGACTGGTAACTCACTCAGCTGCTACAGGGGGGAGTGGTTACTAGGGCAGGGTCCCAGCAACCGGTATGCTAAATTTTCCACTGAGAAAGTTTTAAGGTTATCCCATCAATTTTCCTTGCAAAAGTCAACTTTTACAGAGAGAAAAACTTAGTAGCTATGTTATATGATCCAGGCAGCAACCATCCACAAGCGAGGGGCTTTGAAAGCAGCAGAAAACCTGTGTGTCTTGTGGACACGTCCTGGAGTGTGTCTGATGTATGTATGTTAAACATGATGAATCTAAAGTAAGGAAAAGTATGTATGCCTACACATATGAAACAGCCAGTGGGATTACACCACTCTGCCCCTGTTTTGCTCTGAGGGGGATGTTTCTTGAATGACAGTCAGCATTAACAGTCCAGAAAGTACAGGGGGAAGTGTAGCTTTATCCTGTGAGGCCCCAGATTCCAAATGTTGCATATGTCAAAGCCACTCTTACGGTGCCAGCATGACTCTTCCTAGTGTGAAAATTTGCTATCACAAACAACAGCAAAAGGCTTTCACTTCCCACAGGCTCCTTTGTCCTGGCCTCTCTATGAGACGGGGAGTTCAGGGATAATCCTTTAATCTCCATCCACACTTCTGGAGTGGAGAATACCTTCACGTGGGTATCTGAAAGGGAGACACCATTCAGAGCAATGGGGCTACTTCTTTCTTTCTTCTAATTTTTCATTTTGGTTCAAACCATGAATTATTTCCCCCAGTGCCCAGAACTGGACCTACAGTCCACAGCACTTCACACCAGTCCTAGCACACCTACATGTCAGCCAGTAAATGGTTTAAGGCAGAGAAAATTCATACCTGGCTAGTTTGGTTGGTGTAAACATTCCCATAAACATGTTAATTTTTGTAAGAATAAACAAAAGGAACACAACGTGCACACAGCCTTTATTAACCTTAAGAGTCCTTACTTTCCCGAAGTATTAACAGTTACTCCATTAGAGATGTCAAACTTGCACCAGAATTGACAGCTAGCAAATTTAAGTGTAACATCCACACATGCATGCCCAGCTCTGTACACATACATGCACTGCATTTTTCTGCAACATACTAGGGTGTGTTTTTTTCTAGAGGAACCTGCAAAATAGATAAACAGACACAAAATAATCATATTTTAAAGTATCTACAAAATAAACACAAAACAAAAAGAGAAGCAAAATTAAGTCTCTTGCCTTTTTCTGCTCTAAAATTTTCGTACTCGCTTTTCAAAATCCTTCAACATGGCAGTACTAAAATGACATTACTTTTGCAAATAAAGGTGCACCATGCAGGACACTTATTCAGCTGATCTCTAACATATGGAGAGGGATGTTACCTAGAAGAGTCATTGCCAAACTGGTGAAAAACAGTATCCATTTTGTCTGGGCTAGATGGCTTTTCATATATTGTATATTCTCTTCACTGCAGTGGTTTAAATGAAAAATTGCTCTAGAAATCTGATGACAACACAGAAATATCTGGAAATTTTCTCTTGAACCATAACATCAAACCTCATAAAAATACAGGCAACCGCGTGAGATTGCCCCTTCCATCAACCAGAAGAGACCTCAACACAACCTTTAGTACCAGTCTTACTGGAGTATAGTAACAAATGCTCAAATTCTCAATGAAACCAAACTAAGCAAAATTAACACAACAGCTACAAAAAGAATGACTTACTTCCTCCATTATTTCCCCAATTTCATAGGATTCAGAATACAGATCAGGGGCTAACTTTTAGCTTTAATGAAAGCAAAAACATTTTGAAAGACTACTTTTGATATGAGGAGTAGAATGGTATTTGCTTTGCTTCCAAATAAGAGCAAGCCTGGAGCTTCCTCACAGAGCTGTGTAACCTGAACATACCCACTTCTGAGGCACTCTGGTAGACCAAGCTGCTACCACTTTCAATGAAACAAATCACTTTGGACTGTACCAGACTTGGCAGCCTGTTTGTCTTCCAAGCACTTTTTCTTGGCTTCCTCAGTCATCTGTGGGACATGCAGACCACAGACCAGATGTTTCCTCAAATTAGCTGGTCAACTGAAACTGATTGATGATTTCACACTCTGTTAATAACTAGGTGTTCCTTATCCTAAGCATATATTATTCAGTAACAATGAAAAGCATCCCTCATATTATCGTTGTCATCTATCTGTAATTTTAAAGTTGAGAGGGATGAACTTTTCCCACAGCAGCATGGCTAGTGAAATATTTTGCAATCTCTTTAGATGTCTTTGAGTATGTCTTTGAATAGGGGCAAAAGCCTCCTTGAGTGAACAGAGCACCAGCCACTCCTCTTGCCACACACCACCTCCAACAAGCAGCTCATCACACCTCTCCTTTCTCACCTGTTCTCCCAGTGAGCATCTAGTGAAAAACTCTGTTCATACAGCTGAAGTCTGAAGGAGCAGAAAAACCATCTCTAAACAGCCACTATACCACAGCAAAAGACCGTCTGCATTGGGCAGCGAGTATATCTGCCTTTGCCCTGTACATGACTGTGTTGTGTGTTATAGCAATGAGGACGTAAATACCCATGTGTCAGTGTGGGCAAGTTAGAGCAATGTGCTACTGTGACTTGAATCCATGGACCTTTGACAACTTTCCATGACCATCATCTCACCAGAACGACCACCTATGGATTGCAGTGTTCCTGAGATGAAATTTTATCCCGTAATATCTTCTTTTCTCTCTTGCTATGGAACTGATTGCAATTTCAAAACACAGGAAGTCTAAACTATACACAAATGGATTTTGTCATAATTACAAAGAAGAAAGCAAAATACAAGGTATGCTAGCGTGTTAGAGGTCAGAAAACAGTTGATTTGTTCAACTATTAATTCTGGATGGCAAAACCTAAAAAATTGTATTTGCATTTTTAAGTATTCATCACTTTTAACTGAATATGACTGTTCATTTTTTAAACATTTTTCTGTACATCCATAAATGGAAATATTTTTACAGGTCAAATAGTCTGCTTTTTTGACTGTAGAGCTAGGAACAGTAATTTCTTAAAACTTTCTACGTTTTTCTTGAAAAAGGATTAATTCCTCAAGATGAAAAAAACCAAAAACCAAAAAACAGTAGTTACTCAGGTGTGGCACAGAAGTCCCATTTCTTTTCTGTTCCCTAAGGTACAGTAGCTAGAACATTAGATATGTTAGCAGCACCATAAATTGCATTTCTTTGTTCTAATTCTGGTATGTACTATCAACTAATAATGCACATCCCTGTTCATTAGTGCTCCGCAGTAGGGTCACATTGGAAAGACCTCTTCATTACTCATGCACTGCTTGTCAGCACACAGACTGGAGCAAGATTACTGATACATCTGTCTAATTTTACTGAGAATATTGATGTAAAATCAGTCTCGTTCATTGTCAGCACAACAAGAAGCCTGTCTCCAACTGGAAAAAAAATAATCTTATTTTTCTTATGGAATATCGTACACAGAAATGAGGAGAAGATGCCTGTGGTCTATTGTGCTGTATTTGTAGTCTGCAATAGTTATCCAATGCCTTTATTTCCCAGACTACCACACATAATTCTGAAAATTAAAATTTCACTAAGGGACTTGTGGTCATTTTGTAGAAGAAACAAAGAAGGGGAAAATTGAGAAAAAAAATGTACATCTTAATGGATTTTTCTTATAAGACTTACATCACTTTTAAAACCTAAGACTGAGCCCTGGCTTTGTACCAATTATTAGTAGAAATCGTCTCCCCGTCTTATATTTTGGCTTGCATCAAAAAGTTTTGCCTTTTTTTTTTTTTTATGTATTTTACAAAATAAATTAATGTTAAACATTAATTAGGTTGTTATTTACCACTGAATATGAGCATTTGTGGTGATCCTAGTTGCTTTCTGCTGCTTCAAAATGCACCAACAAAAGGCCCTCAATATCAAGCAATTTTCTCACCTAATTAAGAAGAGGGTGATAAAATGCAGAGAAGACAAATAGAGAGAAAATCTAGTTACACTGATTGTCATAAGGATTATTTCTTGTTCTCTATTAAGTGATATATATAGTTGAGAGTAAAGAAGGCAAACAGATTTTTACACTTTCTTAAGGTAAGTAGAGTTCTAATAATTCTGGCAGAGAACACCTACCTGTAACATCACAGGGTTAGACTTCAGCTCTCAGCTCTGTCCCTGCTTGCTGTGCCATCTTGCTTCACTGACATAACATTAAAAATTGTGCCCACTTACGAAATAATTTGTATTTTTTGATCATTCATACAGACACTGAAATACCCTTCAAAATGGTTCTGGACTTACTTATCATAAAAGTACAGTTTTCAAAATGAAGTCGTCAAACACTTGCTGGGTTTTAAAATTTTAGTGCAATGGATTCAGAAAAAGAAGTCACTGACATTACAGACAATTTTACTCTGTCATTTTGATGATTTTAATCAAACACCATCTCTTCAAAGGACTGACAAATCCAGAGTGTCCTCAAGAGTTAGCTGTTCCATTTGGATTTTGATTGACTGAGCAGCCACAAGAATCTTAAGGGCACAGAGAATACTGTAGCAACTTCATAGTTCTGTAAAGACTCTTAATTTTTATGTGTTAACTGTTTATTTTGGGAGTTTAGTGTGACTTGGTCTTGTAGTACTATTGGTTCAGATACTCCATGGCATGTACCAACAGTATACATGTGTTTTATCAGCTCCAAGATGGGAGCACAGCAGTGAGTACTACCACACAAATGTTGTCATCTGAGGCTTCTAAAATAAAATGAAACTTTATGTGACTTCTTTGAAGAAGCAGGAAGAAAACTGTCTGAATAACTTATTTTTCAGTTTGCTTGAAATTCTGAACATTAAATCAACCTTTTTTTTTTTTTTTTTTGGACAGTGAAGCCATCAGAAACATATTTTAAAGTTAAAAAAACCTCCTTCTGGGCTTGAGTAATTTTGGAATTTCATCGTTTTACCCTGAATTCAAACTAGATTTCAAAACTAAAAGGTCAAATACTAAACCTAGAAAGTGGTACTTAAGTATATCTAACTTGAATGTAACAACTCCTAAGGAGATAGGAAAAGAGACACAGGGACAGAGCGTGCTGCCAAACATACTCACAATATCTAAATAGATTAATGAAATATATCAATACCAGCAGATCTGCATGTTTGGCTAAACACAGCTTTGGAGGAAACATTTTGTCTAGTTTAATTAGCTGGCTTGATGCAGCTTTCTGCATAAACTCTGGAAAAGCAACTGCCAGTAGCTGAAGATTTGTCTCCTTCCCATTCATTTCATGTCTTGAAGAAGGAAAGACACTGTAGGTCAGGCATATGACGTGTCCCCATCCCCCTTCCTATCCCAGGATGTTGTGAATTACAGAAGCATACAGAAATTCAGAAAGGGATGAGGCAAAGTCATGAAGGGTAGATAAACTGATGGAATGAGTTACCATGGCATGGATAAACACACTGGTTCCAAAAATCTCTACATTCTGGTACAAATGGCGCAGGTCACAGCACAACAATTCTCATGTTGCAGTGCTCTGAAATTGCTTTTGTACTTTCCTGTTTAACTCATGGCAGTAAATCCTTTCTATCTGCTTTTTGCTCTCTTTTATTATTTTGATTGAAAGAGACTACACTTAGAACACGTTTTTCACCATCTCCTGCATTTGCCAGCCCTTTACTTTTAACCATTAGTCATTTCCTTATTCTGCATCCCACTTCTCAAAATAAGGAATTTTTAATTTTATTTTTATTTTTAATTAGAGCAAAACAAATGGCTTCCTGATTGAGAAGCCTGTTTTCATTTCTTTTTTTGACATATTTTTCTCTAAATGAAACTAACACTTCATTTGATTCTAGGACCTGTTGCACAAGTCTACAACTCTGAGTATGAAGAATGCTTTTCAAAGTGAAACCCAAACTACTGAAAATGAAAATCTGATAAAAGAGTTAAGAGCTAAAGTACATTCAGGTAAATGCCAATGAACTCAGTCTAATTACGTTGTGTAAAGGTGTTTTCATTTTTAAAAAAATCAGTCTAACAAAGAGGATTCTTACTCAAGGGCCAGCAGTGTTACATCTTGCTTTTTGTGTTTTGTTGGGGCTTTTAAAAAAAATAAAAATATTTAGCTACAGCCTCCACCCTGCAATGTAGGCAGAATTTTAGTATTCCAGGACTGTGAGTGCAGTTCGGGTGGCAAATAATTTGAATTATGTTTCAGGGGTTGCAAGGTACCAGACACTCCTAAGAATTTTGTGTTACTGGAAAGTAATAAAATAGAGAGGAAATTGGGCTGACACAATTCCGGAACTACAGAAATGCAGCTGACAGACTTAGGCTCTTATCAGTCTTTGACAGGTGCATTTAGGTATTCTTGGGTTATTACTCCTGGACATATTAACCTCTACTGAGCCCAGATTTCACCTCCTACAGTCAAGATCACGCAGGGATACTTGGGGCATGTAATTTAATAGAAACTTCCAGAAAGTACATTATTTCTCACATATCCAATCTTTCTGCCACCGCCGAAAAACCTCCTCACAGAATAAAGCGAAAGTTTTGCTTTATCTCCTAAGCATAAAGAAGCAGACCATGTATGCTGGAATGGCAACAGAACTGCTATAGAATGTATTCCACTATTAGTTGTTCCCTTTGCAGGCTGCTTCTTTTTCAGAGCTACTAGACAACCACAGTATGTAACTGTGGACTTGGAAACATCTGCATTAAGGGCAATTCTACTGCAAATGTAACAACAAATAGCACCATGGATTTTATTTTTTTACGTCATATATTTCTGACCTCAGAAAGTGCAGTTTTCAGCTGCCAACATCTTTTCTTGCATCATCACTACTACCAGGAAGATCAGACAATAAAAATAACTCCTTGTTGTATCTGTGCACCACAGGATTTTCAATTATAATCTTGAGTTGTACCCTGGCACTGCCCATTGCCTTCAGTGGAGCAATTACAGTAATGTATGGAGAAGTAGCAAAGAACTCCACAGATGCGGCACTAACATTCAGAAATGAGACACCAAGGCTTTTTCTCTGAAAAGTTTTGAATATATAGGATGATAAGCTTTTGGCCAAGATCCAATGCAGAGAAGTTTGTAAAATAATTGAAAAGAGCCTCTAGGTAATACTAGTTTTGAGGTTAGCTTCCCTATTTTAATATTTAATGCATATTTTTCATTTCTTGCATGGTACCCCAGAGTACATCACAGTTGCTTTGGCCTCTATGGAGAAAAATACCTCACCCAAAAGAAATTGAGCAAAACTACACAGAATCATAGAAATCACAGAATCCTTTAGGTTAGAAAAGACCTTTAAGATCACTGAGTTCAACCATTAACCAGAGTTTGTCTTTCAACAAAAAAGACTCTGCCAGACATCCAAACAAAGAGAAAAAAACCACCCATACTCTTATAAAGTCATCAGCTGAATTACTTTACACTCATAATTTAATGAAGCCCCTCAATGTGCAGTAATGTTATGCTTTTTAGAGAGGTCTGTTTCACATAGACATATCAGATAAATTTATCACTTCACTAGTTTTGGGACATAAGACTGTTACTCCACCTGGGAGGGGGACACCCATGA
Organism: Scytalopus superciliaris; assembly: GCA_013400415.1. Classification (NCBI taxonomy): domain Eukaryota; kingdom Metazoa; phylum Chordata; class Aves; order Passeriformes; family Rhinocryptidae; genus Scytalopus; species Scytalopus superciliaris. The sequence goes on along the minus strand of VXBX01001175.1, from coordinate 1,488,562 downwards.
TATAATCTTGTCCACTTAAAGTTTGTAAAAATTGCCTTGGCAAAACAAAAGGTCTGCGGAGGTGAGGATATGCAGATAACTACTGACATTTTGGGAGGATCACAGTTCATGTCCCAGTGTGTCAATTCTTTTCACTAGTTCCTGTGACAGACAGAACCCTGTCACTGCTCCATCCTGCCATGTGGTATTATCACAACAGTCGACTGATGCTAATAGATAATGCCAAACTATGGTCTTGCTATGTGACAGGGGTCTGTGGGACTCTATGTTATCAACTCCAGTTGACAGTAAAAACAGGACTCCCCTTAGCACCACAAAATTATAACTGTACCCGAAGATCTATAGTGGACACAGTGGAGTGACTCTGTCCTACCCTGCTTGCTATGGTGTCTAGAGTATGTACTTTATTACCTATTGAGGGTAATGGGCCATTAGCTAAGTAGAACACCGCTATTAATGGGTTCTGTTACAATATAATGCTTCGTTAACAGAGCTCTCAAAGAAATCAACAACTTCAAAACTCCCATAATCAATCCAATTTAATCTGATATATGCTCTGTCAAATTGCATTTCAAAAGGCTTTTATAATACCAAAATTCAGTTATCTAATAACAGCATTAGCAATGTTAATTTTCTAATCAGAACGCAAAATCATTAATTAACCATGCCTTCTTTAAGTAAAAGAAGCTGCAGTTCCTAATCAGCAACCCTACAGATCCTTTGATGTTTATGAGTAGAAAGGGTACATTCTCCTCTGGAAATACCTGTGAGGCTTTCGTTAGTGCTGCTGTGTGCACTGGACACATAATTGCTTCACTGGTTCTGAGCCTCTCCTGTTGTCCTATCTTCTGCCATTTTCTACAGCCACAAGGCTGATGCTCTACAGTACGAGCCACACTCTCTGGTGGTCCCTGCTTCAAGGAAACAACACTTGGGGGTCAGCCTCAGCAGTTCAAAGACATTGGTTTGCCATCACATCTAGCCTGCCCTTATATTAGCACAGTAGTGCATAAAAGAGTTTATAATCGTAACAGGACTGGAAATATCTCCCAAAATAGCAGTGAAGTAATGGATCCACCTATCTCCAGTAGTGGCCAGAAGTGAATAATTTCCCTGAATACTCTCCCAGCACTCAACTATTTATATTTACAGCTCCTGTGTCTTTCTGAGTGGTTTGGCCTCATGGATTTCTGCCAGTGCACAGCTAATCTGAACTGAATCCATGCACACAGTTTGCCTCCCCAGTTTTCTTTGAAAACAGTCCCATAGGACTACCACTCATCATGTAAAAACCATGTCTGTTTCTAGTTTCATCATTTGTTTGGTTTTAACCTGTTGCTTACAAACTTTGTGCAGGAAATGCAACAGAAATATATGAAATAAATAACTTTAATTTATACCATTCTTACTTAAAATCTGAAAGCCCATTCCACTCTCTGGAAGGAATTGTTTCCATACTTGAGTTGTTATCAAAAAGTCACACATAAATTTTCCTTTAATAAAAGCCCAACAACAAACAGAGAAATTAATTTTAAGGGGTTTTTTTTGTTTTGTTTTGTTTTTTTCAGGCAGAGATTAATGTGTGAGAAGCTTACACTACATACCTAGTAAATTAGTAAAACAAAAACTAAAAACAGAATAGTAAAGCAATAGTTCAGCAACTATTTTTGCCCTTTACAATCAAGAACTTAATTTTCCTGGAAAGAACTGTGTTTCGTGCTCCAGGAATATACCACTTAAACTTGATGATAAACCAACAAGCAATCGTATACCACACACTAAAATTAAATTACAGCTTTAATGTTACTAGGGAAAATGAACAATATTGCTGAGGCTGTAAACTTTATCATGACAACACTATAAGACAAAACCAAGAAAGTATACACAATTAATTATTTATTTTTATTATAATAGATTTTCATGTAGTAGTTTATTTGCTCTTAAAAAAATTCCTATTTTTTAGATAGAGCTTTTACAGAGAATAAAGACAAACATAAAACACAGCCATCGTGAAGTTTCTTACCCCTAGATCTGAATAAGCAAATGGCTCTCAAATTGTGCTCCATCTGTCAGGAAGCTAGTCAGGGAATTTAGTCCCTTCCAAACCTGCTGGCAACTGGTTCCTTAGCCTCAAGCATTTCACTTTGTTTTCCCCATTTGTAAAATATTTGTGCTTTGGCCTGAAGAACAATGAAATGCCCTGAATGCCTTGTTCAGCTAAGCATTTAGAAGTATGCTTAACTTTATGCATACACGTAATTACAGTGGCTTTGACATAACAGGTTTTTTTGAAAAACCACAAAAAGAAATTTTTTCTGAGATGGGCCTTGAAGAACAATACTGTCTGTAACTTGTTTTTTAAAGCACAATCACTAAATGCACATTGGATGGACAGTAACGATTATTTTAACTTGTAGCTTGACTGTCGAGTGCATTTACTTTTAGTTTGCAGGGTATTATTTCTTTCTGAAGTATAAAAGTGTCCCTTTAAACTCTCAGAAATGGGGCACAAGAACATGATCTGAAATTACTACTGGCACCAAATAGTTTATGCCATTGACTGCCTTTTCTTCAAATTTCTGTGTATTTTCAGGCTTTAAAATGGCAGATCATTGCTGACGAGAACATTTAAATAAAATGAAATTTCTGTGTTGGGCGCCCAGATCATTAAACTGTTGGAAATCGGACCTAGAGTAATTTTGCCATGGTATTTACCTAGGAGATGCTACTGCACACACAGTACGTATAGCTGAGCGTTGAATCTTGAAATTTCCAGTTGTTCTAGAAACTATAAAAGAAAGTGGTTTTGGCTGATTTTATTTATTTTAAAAACTAAAATTGAAACAGAAGTTGATGGTTAAAGTCACTTCACAAAATTACTGATTCTGTGATTTGGTGAAACCACGTATGTGCTTCAGCAGAAACCCTACTGACTTTTTTTTTCCAGACAAAATAAACTGCCTTTGACATTCAGTGATTCAGTTTCAAAAATTGAGCCCTGTTTTTTTCCAAAAGTGAGAACACCATCTCCCATTAGCCTTCTGGATAATGGAACAGCATGTGTCCTCAGCACACTGTTCCTGGAAATCAGCCCCCAAATACTTGATCAGTAGAAAATCAAGAACCATAGAATGGGTTGAGTTGGAGGGAACCCGAAAGACGACCTAGTTCCAACACCCCACTAGCTGCTGAACTTTACCTGTTTTAAGGAATTAGATTTCACCCTACCTGTGGACCACCTGCAATGGAGGACATACACCTTGCTCTGGATGTCTGCTCTGCTCAGCTCTCCCGACCCATTACAGCACACAGAAAGCAAATCCATCGGAGCAGCAACTGAAATAATCTTTTCACATTCCACAAAAATCGTGAGACATTCAGGAACTTAGTTAAGGGATAATAAAAACACTTCTGAGTGTTTCTCTATGTAAAAGACAGAAGAAACCAAAAGGATTTTTTTTTTCCATTTGGGTAAAGATATCAGCTGTGAAGAAAAGACTAAGGAATGCTTTTTCACATTAGGCTATGGGGGGTGTTTCCACTAGAAAACAGATATCTCATGATCTTGATGTTTTCTGACATTTAAAAATTACAAGTACCTTTTTCACTCAAAAACACCCCCCTCCCATCTACAAATTGCTTCCAACTAAACTGTATGACATAGAGTAATATAAATTAGTGGGCCTAGGGGCTTTTTAAGTTCCCCCATGGAGGTTTGCCCTTCTCCAGGTACTCCCAACACTGAGGTGTATGGACCGGTGGAAGCCAAGAAGCCGCCTAGTCAAGCCCTGATCCAGACAGTTAATGGAACAATGTAACATGTATCTGACACTGAGACTACACAGAACTACTACACTGTATTAAACGCCAGTTTCATTACAACTGCCCAAAGACACCTCCACAGGAAAAAAAAAAAGGGTATTTCAAACAAACGAAGAATTTCCATTTTCTATTTCCCACTATATCTTTCATTTACACTGGTATTTCAAACCATGGACAAATGTATTGCACGGGTGCCATTTGTTCACCTTTAGGTTAAAAGTAGTCCCAGTTTCAGTAATATCTCTAATGATGGAAAATTAGGTACTCATCATTTTCTTATAGCTGACTACTCCTCCAAAACCAGTCTGATGGCTAGGCAATAGTGTACTCTTCTATCTAGACTCAAATTACAGCTGAGTATTGTTGGAGGAGAGGAGAGAGACTGGCTGGGGAAGGACAGCTTAATCAGCACAGATCTGTGACTGCCTGAGCTCTGAGAGCTGCTTGCTGTGCTTATATGGACTGCTGCTATGTTTAAGGACTATTTGCAGTTTAAAGTCTGTACCCAGTTTGAGGATTTTATCATGCTATTTGTTTTTCCTTTGTTTCACTGTGTGTCCCAGCTGGAATTTTCTATCTTTCATGGCTTGTAACCCATCCCAGTTGGTCCCTGCTTACAGCAGGGTAGCATTTCCTTATATGGTATATACTCACCTCAGTGTTCCCAGTTTTGGAGGCTTTTGCCTTGTATTGAAAACCTCTCCCAGCCTTTTCCCTAAACCCCTCCTAAGTTCCACCCCATTCCAGAACCTTCCCTATGGATCCTATATAAGCCGGGCATCATTTCAATAAGAAAACCTTTTTTCTCCCCGCACACCTGGAGTCTACGTCCTCCGTTCCCCGTTTCCCTCTCGAGACTGCATAGTATGTGATATATTGAATACACATTACATTTCTCACATGCTACTTTTAATTTAGTCTGAAAAAGAATTGTTGAAACAGATGATTGTATGTTTACAAGAGAAGGACTGTGAGAAGTTCATTACCTAAATATGGTTTTATGTCATTAAATCAATGACATATCATCTATCATACTACCCAAATTGATAAGCAGTTCTTGGAATGTTTATCCTGAAGTCAATTAAACTTATATATTAAAGAACAAACAGAGGGAAGTGTTTTATTCAATACATCCAAAAGTTTCAATGGGTGCTGTTAAATGACTACAGAAATATTTGCCACAGAACATATAAAACATTACAGCTGCTCCTGTGGCTTTTGCATTCGGCAGCTCACATCCTGCTTAAAGCTCAGTTTCAGAATTCTGAACATTTGTGATGGATGTACATTTGTCCTATTTCCAGCCCCTCTTCCTGGAATGACTTTGAGAATTCAAGCAAAATAGCTGCAGCAAGACAAAATGGAGGAAAGAAAAATTTCACACATTCTACTCCAGCATCTATTATCTATGCACCATCCTCCATTTATCTTTCTTGCAATGCAAAGCCATCCCAGCCTATTTGTCTACCTTCTATTAATGAATTACGAATATACCTGATAATTAAAATTTGGTATTTACAATCCTGGATATGCAGTGGCACAACATGTGATTCAAAGCTGTCGCTCTGTGTTAAAAGCAAGGTATGCAGCTCTCCAGGTCTCTGGCAGCATTTCAAGAAGTCTTGCTAGAAACACTTAGCAGACACACTCTTATGATACAGCCAGTGTATTAACCCTAAAGAGCAAGGAAAAACCCCACATAATTTCAAGGCATACAAACAAGCACCAGCTATTTTGCTTATTAAAAGGTCTGAAAGTTTCTCTCTGCAATCACCTATTTTTGGAGTCACTTATATCCATCTTAGTGGTTGCAATTGAGCTTTTAATGACAGTACTCTGCAGTAAGCCTGAGGCTGATAATCAGCGTTTATAGGCTCTTACCTCTGTGGAAGAAATGCTGATGCCCTCTCCAGCCCCGTTGCCCTGCCTCCACTTTTGCAAGGATGCAGGTGGGCAGGCACCAAGCAGATCCTGGTCTGGACCCCAGCCCCTGGCAGCCAGTTACTGAGGTAGGCACGGCTCAGCATGGCTGGGGCTCAGTGCAGGCTTGTTCCATTACTCCCAAATAGCTGCAGCCTCTCCAAGGCTTTTGTGCAATTCCAGCAGTTTAACCTCATCCCCATCCTGTAACCAGCCCTGCCTGTTACCCCAGTGTGTACACATCCCTTCCGGAGGCCAAGCTGGGATGGGACAGTGGCTGCAGAGATACCAGCATCCCGCAGTGAGGGGTGCCACCAGCCCTGCCTGGGAGCACTGGCACATCTCTGGGTGGTGGTGGGGTAGCAGCTCCTCTGCAGGTCAGTAATGACCCGTAAAACAGCATTAATCCAACACAACACCTGCCCTGGTGTGCCTCACCGAAACAGAAAGGAATAGCTTGTCCCACATTAACCCACTGTAGAGTTTTAATTTTTTTTTAGGATTTGTAAGTTTGATACAGGCAATTCTTGTTTATTGGTTTTGAATGTGAGATAAAACAAAATAAACCAAACCAAACCCACAAAAAAATCCTAAAACAAAACAACAACAACAAAGCAAAACCATCATTCCAAGCACATCTGAAAGATCACACCTGAATGCTCCTATCTCTTGCTCACACCTGATCGCATCACTAACCCTCTTCTTACAAAGACATGAATGTTAGAAGGACATTTTCTGCCCCCACTACAGAAGGACTTTCCTTTAGGTCACAGTTGGTCTATTTGACTATAGAATGTGGAAAGCACATATGACAGATATGACAGAAAAAAACTATAGTGTGTATATATATAAAAATCATCCCTGATAGTTGGCAGGCTCATTTCATAAAGGTTGGTGGATATGATGGCCCAAAAGGGAAGGGAGAAGGCAGTTAGTTCACTGAGACTTGACTCCACTCATCTCCAGCTGCCTGTTCCCATTTTTCCAGGCTGCCCTCGTTACTGCCCAGACCCAAGAGATCTGCTGTAACCTCTCGAGAATCCAGAGTGTGCTCTGGGCAACACCACCGACAATGACAGAGCAGCAAAATGGGCAGAACAAGCTGCTGCAAAACACCATCATCCTATGAGGATGGGGGGTGGGACAGAGGTGACTCGTTAAATGCTTCTACACGTGCACATTCCTGAATATCAGAAAACAGTAATGAAGCTGAAATAGGTAAGTGCAGCACCTAAAATTAAATTAAATTACTAACACTAGTTGCTGCTCTGGGCCAAATTTCACTTCTGTTCTGGCACTCTGAAAATTCCAAAAATTGCCTTAAGTCTCTGAAATGTCTCTGGCTTTCCCACCCTGTGAGGGACAGTGGAGCACTGAGCCAAAGCTTTGCCCCAGGAATTTCTAGCTGCTCCTTTTTTTTGTTCTCACACTGGGTGCTCTAAATAAGCAATTGGATGAATATTATCACAGAGTTATTATTTCTGTCATAAATTTTAAAAACTACCTATATGAATAACTGTAAGCCAAAGTCCTTCAGGGACTGTCATAAATCCAAAAGCTATCTGAATGCTAGATTTAGTATTTCGATCATTGAATTAGCTGAAAGTAGTATAAAAATACATGTACAGAAGGATAGCTCTCTGTTGACTATACACAGAGACTTTGGGGCAACAGTTTCAATCATAAATTAACAACTTGGTCTAAATAAATTAATTTCCATCCATGCTTCCAACAGAGTACTGGAATTTGTCCTGCCAGGATGCATGATGCATTAAGTACCTTAAAGCCTCTTCCTGAAAAGCATCTCCTAAAGGTTTACAGTTCCTCACATAAAGCCAAAATAAAGCATTTTAAAGGTATTTAAGTACTTTATAAAGCTTTCTCTACATACAGATAGAAGAAACCAAGATGTTTTTGCATGTGTCTGCCTCTGCAGCTAAACCTAAGACACAATCCCAAAATGCTACAGTGTAGCCTCAGTGACCCGTCCCTATCATTCCAAACTTCCTTTCTTGGGGACAAATAGTGTCAGCCAATTGCATAATTTAAAATGCAAGTAAAAATCCCGAGAAAATAAAGTCTGAGCTCCAAAAATTAATTTACGTAGGGGTTCTCCTGGATGAAGTGTAGGTGCAGGTGAAAAGAGGCCCCAAGAAGGACAAGGTTGCCAGTCATCTTCTGCTCTCCTCCTGCCCTTGGCAATGGAGATGGAATTACCAGGGTAGACACAGGAGTGTAAGAAACAAAATACTCCAGCAAACTTCTGATGCAATTCTTTGGGACCACTACCAGGTGTTATAATTTCCAGGGGAGTAGATCCAAACAGACATCAGGGACCAGAACATCTTCTGTTTAGTAAGGACGACCACAGAAGAGAGTGAGAAGTTCTACAGGATAACTTCTGACATTTGTCTTCTCATACAATGATGAATGGCTGGCCTTGGTAAAGATACTTCATCCAGTGCAATGATGGGAATGACCATATCCAGGCTGCTCTCCATGGAGGTCTCCTGTGCATTACAACTGGCTGTACAGGGAGGCAGAACTGTGGTACACACTGGATTTGAGGAAGTCTGAGCCATTATTTTCTCTCTTGAAGTGAAGCATCAAGATAGCCACTTTAATGGAAGTGACAAACACACTTTTTTCAGTCACCCATGCAACAGATGCAGGGAGATAGCTGTGTTCCTGTCTTCTGACAGGTTTTGAATGCTTCCATCTCTGTCTGTTGAGAGAGGTGAGAAAGAGGGACAGATTCCCACTAAAAGCTGGAGTTGTTCTGTATTTTCAACATGGAAAGTTACGGTCTGCATCAAAAAAAAAAAAAATCTAGGATTTTTAATCACTTTGCTATTTTTGTCTTGGTGAAGAAACTATAGCACCATCTTATTATGGTCACACACATCCTTAAGGAACTTATCATCATCAAAGCACTAATAATAGGTACAATGATTTGAAAACTTGATGCTGAACTTTATAATTTTAATTAAATGAAAAACACTTTTTTGGGGGACCAGGAAAAGGCCCCAAGGGATTTTATTTCAGTAGACAGAAAGTGCTAACTTACTGTGCCAATAATCCAACAGTTTGCAGACCATACTTTCACAGACAGGATGAGATAGGAAGGTAGTACTTTATCTTAATGCACATCTTAAGAAAGCAATAGGCTTAAAGCTATACTTGTGTGCTACATTTGTGGTTGCACACACCTAGCTCTCACTAGTACTTCTAAGATCTACATGATGTGCAGCCAAGAAAGGAAAATGTCTTATGTAAGCATGCTCTCTCTGAACTGGAGAGATTACCCTTTAATGTTCTGTCTTTTATAGGCACACAGAGGAAAAAAAAATGGTTCTTCATAGTGATGATTCCCCTCACTCATGTTCTCTTTCATGCCTTCATTTGTGCAGTCAATTGCTCACAGACGTGAAGAGGAAGGTGGCAGTACGGCCCTGCCTTACCATATCAAATATAAGGGAGCAGGAAGGTGAGGCCCCGGAGAGCAGTTTCTCAAGGTGATGCTGCTGGCGGGATATCCACAGCTTTTCAAAGGGGTAACATTATGCTGGATCTCATTTTAATCTCACCGACACTAAATAAGTGCAAGGAACTGCAATAATTATTATTATCCTATTATTGTAATTGCTCAAAGGATTTTCCGCTAGTCTCCCATTTAGCATAGTATGTGAAAGGCTGACAAAGAAAATGTGATTAAGGTGTGAAGCTCTGGTGCCTGCCAGCTGTTCTGAAGTGTACAAGATACTGATCATAAACAGTAACTGAAAGACTGATGGGCTTTCTGGGACTTCCATCAGGAAATAAAAATATAGAAGTCCTTCAACATCCGCCAGTGATCTAGAGAATAATGGAGGGAAGGAATCCAATTCATCTGCATAAACTGGTTTTTGTGGTACAGCATCACCACTTCCTCCTTCCACTCACTCCCTGAAAATATTGAAGTATTGACCATTATGGAGTCTAAGGAAGACAGGAAGGAGTAAGACAAGAGATGAAAATAGGCATGGTTTTTCTGAGGTCATATAAGGATGTGATTGCTTTTCTATTTGTAACCAAGAAACAAATATTTTATGCTACTTCCCTTTGCTTCCTTTCCCTACAGTAGTTAAGCTGATGGCTATTTGTAATCAATACATTACAGGAGCTAATGAGCTGCTGTGGCTTCTGGATGCCGAACTCAAAAGCCACAACAGCCTGTCCGTAATTGTGGGGTAGGAATGGGACATTAGCTGCTGGGAGGCTGGGATGCTCTTCAGCAGTGCCGAGCTTGGGGAAGCACCATGCCCACTGCTTCCATTGGTGGTCCCTCTTGAACACTGTTCCCACTTCATCATGGAAAGCTAGGACATGCAACAATAAAACGGAGGGAGATGAGGATGGCTGATGGAAGAGAACAGAATTTTCTCTGCATATCTTTGAACAGTATTTTTCAGTCTTAAGTTCTTCCATATCTGTTAACTCTTCCTGTGCTCCACTGGACATGTGGACTAGGTGTTATTTCCCCATCTGTACTAAGTGTTCAGCTCGGCACAACCACATGTTCATTCACCTTGAAGTTTTTCAAGTCATGTCGGCTCACACCAGCTGCAATCGCTGGTCCACAAGCACCAGCCAGACCTTCCTGCTGTTTTCACCTACGCAGCAAGCAGTGCTACAGATCAGTCCTTTCTCCACTCTCTAAAACCTCTTATCCCAACACTGAATAATGACGTTCCTTAAATATACGGCTCCTGCTGTGTCTTAAACCCCTTCTCGCTCCCAACTGAGGGTCAATGGAGGGCAAAGAACAACTTCAGGTGCAAGGTCTCAAACTCGTTCAAGTCCTTACTCCAGGTAACCTATCAGTTCTGAGTCTCCAAAGGTCCCCAAAGAACAAGGGGGATTCCTACCTGGGCTCAAAATCATTTCACACAATGCCTGGACGAAGTTTGCCAATCATATGCTGCACACGAGCATTTGTATTAACTGTGCCTGTTTTTTCTGAGTTATCTGAAAACACCTTGTCATTTTTCAGCTGAATAATAAATAATTTAAGTAAGCCATTCCATGGATGGAGCAATAGCAAACAGGATGCTGTAAGTACAGCTATTAGTATACCGATACTTAATTGCTGAGGTCTTCTGTTACTATTTCTCCCTGTTTTAGTGACTTTTTGGTATAAGGAAAGAAAGGGTTTGTCCTTTTTTCCTCTTTCCATATGCATTTGCTATTCAGAATGGCACAACAGATCATCAAAGACAGCTATGGGAGCACTTCTTGTATTCCTTTATTCACTCTTTTGCTTTCTGCAAATATTCTTGCGCATTAAATCTCATTCATCATCATGTTTGTGTTCAGGCTGCCATCTCCTGCAACACACAAAGCAGATGAAACCAGGGAATTCCAAAGCTAAATTCATAACTCTTGGTATCTAAAACTAACAGCCAAATCTCTCCAGGTGAAAGCAGTAATAGATTCACATCCTCTGTGGATCATAGAACGTGAAATTGTCTAACATATATGACCACTAAGTTGTATTTGTAGGTAGACGAGTCTGTGAATACAAATAAAGTGGATTAACATACATTTATTAGCAAAAACATAGCTAGCGGTCCTTGAAGATATCTACCAAACTTATACTACTGTTGCTTCAATCCACAGTCTCTTCTGTGGAGTTAGATATTCTTCTTCACGGGAGGGAAAAATCCCCACCATTTGTGTCCACCTCAAGTATTTTTCAAGAGACCTTGAAAAAAGCTCCAGTAAGTCCTTACATGCTCTGCCACTACATAAGCTATGCTAATAAGGGTGTCCCACACCACCCCTCTGTGCAGGCAAGACACAGTACCAACCAGCCAGAACAAACTGCAGGGGCTCTGGGAACTGCAAAACTGTGACAACTGGATGCAAATCATGCTGTTTATTATATCTCTCTAAATTAAAGACCAACAACAAACCCAGTAGGAACGTTTTTTTTTTTCTGCTTGCCTACTCTGTATGACTCCTACATTCAGCATAGATAAAGACAGCGAGTGACATATCCAAATGATGTGTTGATGACATGATGATTTACCTGGAATTTTTTTCAGTCTTCAATTCAACACTGGATTTATTTGGAAAGAGAAATTATTGGTTGAATAAAGGAAATAATTGAAGTTGACTGACTTGCATCTTGATGGTCAGACTGGGTGATCAAAATGGTCCCATCTAGCCTTAGAACACAGTATCTGGGAACATTATTACATGCTATCTAATCTCCCATTTATTTTTTGACCTTTACTTTTTCTTCTTTGAAGCAGTAATACTCATGACCATCAGACAACATTTCAACCCCCAGACTGCTTTCACATCTTTCCTTCATCATCTGTAAGAACCTGGATCACTTCCATATGGCATTACTCCTGACCTTCCAGACACACACTTTCATATGGGGCATATGTAATCCTGGAAGAGATGCCGATGCAGGTCCTGCCAACATACCACACCTCTTAAGCTCTTTTCCTTGGACATTTGCTTGTGCCTCTAGTCCATTTCTTATCTATATAATAACATATCACTTAGAGTGTTACTCTGCTGCATTTACACCCAAGAGAAGAACAAAGCTACTGACTTCTAAAAAAAAGGACCTGGGAAAGAAAAACTCCTGACCAGCTCTCAGCTGGAGGCCACACAAACAGCTAGATACAAGACAGCATTAACAGGGTATACAAACAGTCCCAAAAGCCAGCTTCTTACTTGGCTTGTGCTTTCTATTTGGAGAAGTGAGAAAAACTCGTGAATCAGCCAAAAGCCCGAGACTATTGATTTTTAAAGGAAATCATCCTCCCAAACTGCAGTGTTTCTGAAATGTCCACTTGTAAACACTCTTCTCAGTTTAAACAAATGGAAATGACCAGGGCTGGAGGCCTTTATTAGCAAGCCTCTGCAGCACAGATCCACACAGAAAACCTGGAGGAAATCACTACACAAGATCTTACACTACTCTGCTGAGACCACAGGTCTGTAAAATCTTGTTCCTTCCATCCTCCCCCACCATAGCTTAGGTGAGGAAACACAGGGCTCAGTGTACTCATAGGCATGTGATTTAAAAATTAAAAATTAGAGCTTTTACTCCTGAATTTTACATGAATGTATCTGTGCTTGATAAAGTCCTTCTCACTTATACTCACTGTTCTCCAGATCTTAACACAGCACCATCCAGACCCGTATCTCACAATAACCAGTAGTGTAAAATACTTCTACTGTACATCAGGAATATTAAAGCAGAACAGGAAGCTTTTGGGGACAAATAATATGCTACATATTGTACTTTCTTTGCTCTACAGGAATTTCTTCTCTTCCCACCTTGAATATGTATTACACAAATCACTTTACCTACTGGGGAAACAGATCTGACCCTGACATTGAAAAAAACCCCACATGATATCAGTGAAATCTTTAACAAAAAGAAATCATAGAATCATAGAATGGTTTGGGTTGGAAGGGGACCTTGAAGATCATCTAGCTCCAACAATGAAGCATAACGTATAGTTCTGAAAGAAATTAACAAAACCAGAATATTTTGTATCATAATTCCTAATTATTTTGTATAATACTTTCTAATACTAACATATGCATCAACTTTTGCAGCACAATGTGAAAAAGTAAATTCCATATCCTTGAAACCTGTGGCAAGCAAAGCATAAAAGTCTCAATTCTAATCAGCAATTTACTCTCCCTACCTGTGAACTTTCCTAAACCACCCACTTGATGGATGTTCGCCAGGCATACCTGAACTGTACAGAAAGATGATGTGCAAATAAAAATGAAGTTCAAATAAAAGTGAAGTTCAAATTTTATGGGTTTAAGAGTGTACTATGAAAATACACCACAAAAGCAACTAGAAGAGCATGCACACAGAAATGGCACAGAATCTACCCCACAGAGGGTCTGATTATGAGAAACAGAGGAACTGTTATTAGTAGTTAAATATTTATATATTTTAGTATGTCTTCAAAATGTGTTTAAAGCTTTCCCTGCAAATAATCTAATAAATAAGCTAGTGAAAAGTATAAGTACTTTTTTATTCTCTTGTGCTGTATTCGTATTTACAGAAAAAAAAACACCTGCAGTCATGCTCATGTTGTCCATAAATATAGTGAAAGGCACTGCACAAGCCTGCATTTTTCAGGAGCAATTGTTGCATATAAATACAACTCTGAAATAGCCTGTGGAACACAAGAAGACAGTAGCCCAAATGACATTCTTTGAAAACTGGCAATTATGTACCAGGGGGTCCAATTTCTAAGCATTTTTGATTTTAAAAATAATAGGAGTTAAGCAATTTAATACCTTTAAAAATTTGAGCTATGAGATGAAAGAACGAGAACAAATTCACCTTGCAAAAAAGCTGATTCCTACTATTCGTTCTTTATAATAGGTTCTAATCTGCAATCACTACTCAAGTAGAGTCCATATTTAAATCACAAACAGCTGTGTCTGGGGAAATAACTGCAGGACAAGGGCCAGTATTTGTACTGGAATTTGTTAATGTTAGCATAACTGGCCAAAACCCAGCCAGTACAGTAACATGGCAGTAAGTATCCTGGTATTCCCGCTTAAGTCCAACATAAAGCTTTTCTATAATCAGGTTTGGAGGAACTGGTGAAGAGGAAGTGTGTGTTGGGTCTTTCCAATGCATTGCCAAGACAATGGTGCTGGGTGTGTGTCACTCTGGTTCCATCTTCTTACCATAAAGAACCAGAAACCCAATAGCTGCAATTATTTGAACAAGTCAGGCAGACGTGTCATCAGGATTACAGGAGAAAGAAGAGGGAAGAAACAGAGTGCTCACAAGGAAGTGGCACTACTGAGAGAAGACAGTTGACCTATGTGTTATTGCACAGAGGACAGATTTTCCAAAGTGCTCAGCACCAAGCAGCTCCCATCAGGACGATACGGGTTGATGAAGACTCTGGAAAATGCTAGAACGTCTCCGAGTGCCTTTCTATTTGAACTTGGTTGACTGAACACAGACATCATTAATACAGAATTTTTGAGAGTACCCAACCTGTAACTGCATTGACAAACAATTGAATACACATCAACATTGTTAAAAGCCAGTAAGATCTTTAAAATAATAAAAATTAAAAAAAAGATATTCAAGAATCTGAACTAATAGAGGAAGACAATAAAACTTTTGAGAAAATCATTGAAAGTAAAGCAACACCAAAATTTCCAAACAAGACACTGTGATCAGATACTTTTGAGTAAATTTATTTTCCAAAATTCAGAACAATTTTTGATTTACACGGGAATAAATTATCTAGTTTGACTTTGTGTCTCATGATGTAACTTTGGCATGCCCACTTCAGTTGCAGGAGACTCGGTGCTGTATTAGTCCAAAAACTTTGCCTCAAGCTAACTGCCCAGAGGAATGGAAATCCATAAAGGAGGCCCATTTTTCCTATGAATTACACTGGTGCAATCATATAGACTTCTTAACTTACACAATAGCACAAATTTCATACCCTTTAATTCAGTCATATACTAAACAGTAAGAGCTATGAGAAATTATCATTTTGTCCAACATGTTTAAATCCAAAGAACTTCACCTGCTTGCAATCTGAACAATTCATAGTAGGATCTAAAACTGTTGAAAAAACCAACGCAGAGGTCATCTGCTCTCATGAACAAGCAAGTCTCAAAACAATCAAGACCTAAAAATGAAATGCATGAGTTATTTTGACTAGTATACAAACGTAGATTACAACAACAAAGCTGAAGTTAATCAATTTACTTGTTAAGTGCTTTGTCCTACACATGAAGTACTACACTGCATTGGCTTCTGCAGGAGGAAGGAAGGAATACGATCTTTGTTATTAAACCTCTGAAATTAAGACTGAATTATTTCTGTAGGCTACAATAAAGCTTTTGAGTTTAGAGTTTTAGTCAGTCCAGTAACATGCTAGGACAAAAATCTTGTTTCATGCCAGGAAAATGCATGTTCTGAATTTTCAATGTAGAAATCTGACTATGTTTCAGCAAAGGCCTATCATTTATTTTCCCAACAATAACCCTGAAAACTAAATCCAGACTCTGATGGATTGGATCTATTGATAGTTGATCTTCTCTCTGTTTTATGGCTATTTACATTTAGAGTTATGAAACTCTATGAATATGGATCTTCTTATATCTTAAAAATATACAGAATCCTCCTTATGACAGATGTCACCAAAGTACACACACATTCTTTGACTCTGATAGCAAGTGCTAAAAATAAAAATTTTAAGAGAAATTGTTTTCAATAATTGGTGTCTAGCTTGAGATAAACTCCATATATTAAAGGAAAACACTCACTTCAAATGCATTTTTTAAATCAATTCTATTTTAGAAGGGTACAGTTTAATCCAGTTCCATTTTTCAAGCCAACTGGCATACTATTTGCTTTTGCAGTTTAAATCTGACTCTGTGGTGTGCCTTTATGGTAACTCTCAATATACTCCAAACTGCATCCTTGGGAATACTGCTCAGCTCTTGATAGCAAAATACCATTCAGCTGTATGAAACCTCACTTTCTAAATAAAGAACACCATGGTTTTAAATGACACTGATTATTCAACTAAGGTTACGCTTCTATTGCTAAATTGAGTTGTAATTATAAAGCAGAATTAATAACCAAATTTAATGAAAATCCCATTATGATGCAGCTTAGTAAATCAAAGCTGAAACTGCTGTAAGTAAAATGACATATAGTCACAATATAAGGGCAATACTACACTTGAGTCTATTTTCTCAGCTTTCTGGAGGTCTCAGCAGAAAGTTAGCTCCAAGATGGCATTGCCTCTCCCCTCACTTGCTAGCACAAGCCCAGAGACAGATCCACAGAGAGGGGATGTTGATGAGGGAGGCTGTCTGTTCTCAGGGCTGCCTCCAGCCTCAGTGGATCTCCCCCACAAAACTGCATTCCCACTGGTGAGGCAGAATCAGGCCCTCTAATTTCAGGTCATCAACTCCACATAAACCCAGAGGGCACAACGGTCAAAGGAATGTTATTCCAAGATACAAAACTTTTAATGTCAGTGGGCTTTTTTCTTCTTCTGATCCATGTGGCTCATAATAAATAAAGCTGTACTTCGGGGGGTTTGTATCTACCTGGATTAAAAGCTACTAAGAAGGGACTTGTGCAAAAGACGAAAGGAGTGTCTGATTTACCCCAAATTATACTTATTAGGTATATATTCATCTCAGAACACACATGAAGGCAAACAGACTCGAAGAGAAAGTCTTTACTTCTAGTATGAAATGCTAATAAAAGACTTGAATCAATCTCTTTTTTCCCCATTCAAACCAAATCTGTACAATAACTGCAGACTGGTTATATATTAAAGATTTTGGAACTTCAACAGAAAAATTCTCAACTACAAGACAAAAGCTGGAAGGCAAATAGTTCTTTGTAAAATTATAGCAATACTTCTCATAACTATTCGAGCACATTGACTGCATTGCTGAGATATACTATACAGACTGTGCATAGAAGGGAGAAAATTATTTTGCATTCAACTAAAGAATACATATGTACAATTCTCTCCAAAAATCAATGCATTGCTCCAACATCTGAAATCAAGCTGAAGGTAGGTAGATTTCCAATCACAAGCAGAATTTCCTGCTTATAAGGTGCAAACCAATGTATGCCAATAGACAAATGTTTCAGCTCTGGTGTATTGTGTTCTGATGGGTAAGAATCTTGTACTATTCATGTTTTGCAATAATTTTAGCTCTGTCAGTAAAAGGGATTCTCTGAATAATGTATGTAGTCCAAAAGAAATGAACAGAGTTTAAATAAAACACAAATGCAAAGGTGAAAGAAAGAGAACTATCTCCAAACTGATATAGATGAGATCAGTCTTACTAACTTACAATAGATTCTACCTGCTAAAGCAACCTGTTTCACATGCATTTATGATTTAGAAAAAAATCACTAGTGTTCTGGGCTTGTTTGAAGACAACAAAAATGTGCAAAATAATCATTAGAAGTTAGCTTTTACACTGAATATACAAAATTATTCCTGTTCCAAAAGTATTCCTTAGTGAACATTCA
Source organism: Scytalopus superciliaris (assembly GCA_013400415.1). Taxonomy (NCBI): domain Eukaryota; kingdom Metazoa; phylum Chordata; class Aves; order Passeriformes; family Rhinocryptidae; genus Scytalopus; species Scytalopus superciliaris. The sequence continues at coordinate 1,470,744 of VXBX01001175.1, read as the reverse complement.
TAGATATATAGTGAATAGGAAAAAAAAAAAGCTTTTCAATGTTGCAGTGAGTTACCTGTTAATATACCATCCATAGTCCTTTGGAATAATCTGTCCACTGTCCATAACTATCATATGCAAGGGGGCAAGCCCTCAATCTTTACAAGTAACCTCTGAAGCAAACTGACACAGAAATAGAGGTAACTGGTGATGCCTCAGAGCTTTATGCTTGAACTCACATGAATATTCATCTCGGTCCAGAAGCTCTAAGGCTTTTCTACTGTATATTTGGGGGCATGTGCTCTGAGTAATTTCTCCATAAACAGCAAGATCCAAAGTCACTGTTTCACAGCAGTTCAGCAAAGAGCTATCATTTCATATTGCTATGAAATCACTTAATTCAGAGCTAATGGTGGGGGTTCTTTAATTAGGTTAGAAAATCTCACACATCTGCGCTTTAGAAGTCTCTGTCAAGCCAGCAAATTCAATCACATGGAAGGCAGTGTCCTCCAGCTATCAGACAATTGATTTTTTCAGAATTCTGCTCATACGTAGCTTAAGGAACATGAGATATGTTCATTCAGTTGTCAGTCAGTTTGCCTACATTTCATTAGATTTGTTATTTAAAAAGTATCCTTCAGTATTCAAATATTTCTAAAAAGAAGTCAGAGTATTGGCACTAGACTGCAAAATGTGAAATAAATACAAACTTGGACTAATGCAAAAGTATGAGTGTGTTTAAGCGGCAAGCACAAGCATAAATAAGGCCTGCAAGATTATTATGTCTACTTAATACAAACATGTACAGAATTATATGAGCATACACATACATAAACGTAAATTTATTTTCCCTTTCTTCTCTGCCCACCCCATACTGTAAGGACTCATCATTTCTGAAGCCATTAAACTCTTCGGAACTCAAACTGGATTCAGTCAAAAAAAAAAAGTATCAGGTTATGAATTGCCATTTCTATAAATGACAGCAAACATAAAAGGACTGGTTTTCCTCAGTTAAAATAATGTAAGATAAACATGACCTAAGGTGGTTGGAATGAGAGAATAATCTGCTGCAAATAGTTTAAATGAGCAAAGTTTTGGGCAAACCCTATTTGAATTTATGGTGTTAGTCTTACATGGAGACAATTTAGACCATTTTAAATTTATGCAAATCAGAATTAATTCATTAACATTCAAATGGAAATACTGAGCAATATTCTTAATCCAAAAAGTAACAATAGCCTTGGAAATTATTTGTCAGAATTAGATGTGTAGGCAGAATTTAAAATAATTTACTTCACCTAAAATTACTGATTTTAGTATACAAAAATTTTAGTTCCCTCCTCTTTTGCTAAAAATGAAAGTTTTAAAAAGCTACTGTGTCATTTATTTTCATGGAACATACTATCAGTGACTGCAAGAGTTGACACATATTGTAATATATTCTCAATTAATTACACCTGCATAGATCTGACTCCTTCTGGTTTTAAAGCACCTTTTGAAATGTTTTCGCCTTACGGAAAGGCAATATTGATTTTCACGCTAAACACAACTAATACATTGCTTAATATAGAATTCACACTTTATGGGACATCAGTCTTTCCTGAGTAAAATGAATGGAGCCATTTTGGCAGCTCAGCAGCTTTTCCTCTTAAATAAGGTGGCAAGGTCATCTGAAACTTGGAGTACCAAAGACTCGTATAAATAAATTTAGCAATCATGATATAAATTATACATGAGAACTGCACAGTACGTTGTATGTTTACATATTAAAAAGTGCCACAGAGATGGCAGTGAGAAAGTGAGAGAAACACAGCACGTATTTTAAAGACACGATGAACACTAAGACATTCTCCAGTGTGTTTCTATTTTAAACTTGCTCAGCAATGTTGCTCAGGGCATGTACTTCTAGAGGCAATTCACTCTTGAATGAAGAGGAGGGATTCGAAAACTTAAGAGTCACAGAGGAAAACATATAGAGTCCTGAAATATGAACATCAAAGTAGTAACGCTACTACAGCCTTCAGCTTTGCCACACTGTATACCACTGTCTTACATAATAACATGAATTCCTTTCAAGAAGTCAGACATACATGATGATAAATAGAAATAATGCTTTGCCACTCTCAGAGATTAAGCAGTATCCAGCATATGTTTTAACCACTGATAAAGACCCTGAGGTGATTGAAATGTAGGAAGTTCAGCTAATTATACTTTGCTCTTTTTTTTAAAACAAAAAATAAATAAATGTTACCTCATTTGGTAAGAGCATTTCTTGTTCTGTTTTCCTCTCATTGTGTATGTGCATCTGTGTGCATGGGGTTGCGTGTGTGTGTTTATAAAATATATAGTAGGAAGAGAATATTTGTTCCAGTTGAGGTGGTCTGTGAAATCAAGTAGATCAGATACTAACTTGATTTGGCACCAATGTATGGATGCATAGAGACATATCCACAGGATGTATGCATTACGAAATGGTAAGAGACATTTACAACCCAGAATATAAGAGCAGGGCTGCCTCAAGTGACATCACCAGATCAACTGCAGCGTCAAGCAACTCAGATATATTATCCTGCACACCACTGCTTCCCTGCCTCCTTTCCAGTCACTAGAAAAGCATTTATGAGTACAAATATAATCACATATTTTCAAATACATGCGAGACACACCATGCATAAAAGCAAACAAGAGTAACTGAGGGGTTTATAAACTGATTGAGACGTTCATAATTTTTCTTTACAACAACAAAATTCATCTCCATAGAAACCCTCAAGCAAGAAACTGCAGTAATAACACTAAAGTAAATGTCACATCAGGTTAGTCAGCAGAAGGCAAGAGAGGGGATTTTGCTCCAGTTAGAAACTAACAAGGACTGCTGCCCATTCTGCTCTTCTGCAAAGGGTATCTGTACCGAAGACAGACTTAGTGATGTATTTACTGTACAAGATAAGGTTGTGGTTTCCTGTTCTTTGCACTGCAAATTACACTGGTCACATCAGTGGCATGTTTACTTACAGGCATTTGTTACAGCGAAGCTGTTAGCTGTTTCAATGTTGTCTACATGTGGAACCAAATTAAAAGGTGCTTCAGATGCATTGGGGCTGGTGTTATGAAGAAAGATTGCTAATCGAAAAGCAGTATATTCCTGATCTGTGTTCCTGATGAAGAGACCACCTACAAAAAAACAGGAAAAAAAGCAAAAAGCAAAAGAAGCAGGGTAAATCATTTGCAAGCTACTTACTATTTTGTGAGACCAAGCAACTGTGTCTCCCAAAGCTGGACTGTAAGGCAAGTCCTAAGACTTTAATGGATAAGGAACTAATTGTATTCGTAATCACAACCACTGCCTTTAAATCACTGTCCTCAATCGATTTTAACCTCCCTGATGCATTCATGCTTCTTTTCTGACTTCTCAGTTTCCAGCCTTTCATACATAAATACCCAGATTTGTCATGATTACAGTGACCTTTTAAAGTGTTTAGCCTCCATCTCCCTGATACCGAACACACTGGTAAATCAGCTGCTCAACAACCTCTCACATTAAGTGGCGGGCTGATTAAGGGGAACGATGCTTTCTGGATCAAAAAAAAAGAAAATACCCACTCAGTGTAGGATAATCTCTACTGAAGAGGACTATAATGAACTTTGCTTCTCTGCAGCCATGTGCAGGCAGAGAGCAGCTCAGCCTTATTAGCAGCATCTTCACAAGTCCACGAGAAATGATGCAGTGATGGAGCTGAGCTGGAAAGAATTCAGATAGCTGCGTCCCATCCGAAACACGTCCGAAAGGAGGGAAGCTGGAGGCGATGGGAAAGGGGTGAGGATGGGGCACAGGACTACAGGAAGACACCTACAAAACCCTAAACTTTCCAACTACAGAAGGGAAGGAAGGACAGCGCTGCCTTTTATCCCCCATTCCTGTCGGCTACCGCAACCTTCGGTGTACAGGACTGTCCATCCCTCCGGGAGTCAGGCAAAAGCGGGAAGGGGCTGAAGCAGCCAAGGGGCATCAAGCCCCGAGCCTCTTTTTCCCCTGCCGATAAAGCACACCGGAGCTGGAACGAGTTCTGCAAAAGACAAGCATCCTCCCTCCCGCACGCGAACGCACACAGATGTATTTACACACACAGGCACTCGGAGGCATATATACACAAACACACGCGGATGGTTCGTGAAGGCATGGAAATGGGATGGTGCTGGAGCAGAAATCTGCAAACTGCCTTCAGAGCCTCCTTTCCAACTCACTTCGCAAAGGACTGAACCCCTGGACACACGCACGCAGCCCAATGCAGCGCTTACCTATTTGCACGCTGCTAGGAAAAGCTCCCATTGCTAGTCCCCAAAAGCCAGAAAACAACAAGACAAGCTGTCTGCAAATTATCCTCATCTTCTCTTCTGCCTCTCTGTCTCGCGTTCTCCCGCTCGCTCGCTGGATGCTGCTCACAGAGGCATCGAGGGCGAGGAGGCTACACACAGAATCAGGAATAAAAAGGGAAAAAAAAAAAAAAAAAAAAAAAGAAAGGGGGGGAANTTCTCTTTTTCTCTCTTTTTTTTTCTGTGGTTTTGTTTTAATATGTGTTTGCTATCCTCTCCCGCTCGCGCTCTGCCTCTCTCCCGGCCGCCGCTGCCGCTTCAGCAAGCCATCCCGCCGCGGCGGATTTTTCCCGCAGTCTCCATCGCCGGGGAGCGGCTTGTGTCCGGCTGCGAATGTTGCACATGCAGAAGATGGTGGTGAGTTTNCTGCCGCTCGCCCGTCCGCGGGCGCGCAGCGGCGCGCAAGTTTTTGCCGCGGGGCGGAGGGCCAGGCAAGGTCAGTGCCCCGGGATCGGCGCCCGGGCCGGGGATGCTCGGCCCCTGCAGCAGCGCATCGCCGCGCGTCCGGGGCTGCTGTCATTAAGTAGCTATTATTATTAATGAAGGCGGCTGGGCGGATCTGCATGTGCTGAGCGGCCGCGGAGGGGGGGACGCGGCTGGGCAGGCTTGGCCCCCACCCTGCCCTTCCCCCGGGGGATGCTCCGCTCCCCGCGGGAGCAGCGGGACCCGCTCCGCCCGCCGGGCTTTGCGGCACAGCGCGGAGCGCAGGGACGCGGGCAGGGAAGCGCTCAGCGCTTGTGGGCACTCATGCCAAGGGCAGGGACAGCAAATGAAAGGAAAACTTAGCTGGTCCTCTGCCGCCGTTTTTTCTCTCCCTCCCCTCCCTCCCCCCATTTCTTCTTTTTTCCTTAATATTTTTAAGTGGGAAAAAAAATATTGAAGCATTTTTTTTGTGTGTCTAGACCCCTTTTTTGGGTTTGGGATTTTTTTTGGGTTTTGGTTTTTTGGGTTTTGTTTTGTTTTTTTCTTTTTGGTTGGGGTTTTTGTGCCTGTGGATTTTTCTTTTCAAGCCTTGTAAGTTTCCCAGAGGAGCTGCCAGAAGTCTGGGGCTATTGCAGTTAATAATTAAAAGATATATATAATAAATCATAGGTAATGAAATCATCCAATGATAGCTGTATGTCAGAGAAGGGAGCCTCTAGTTTCATGTGTGGCTTTGCAGAGAGATTTCTGTCAGTCTCAGGGAATTGAGTGGAGTTCCAATAACATAATTTAAAAATGCTAATTGGTAATGTGAAAGAATATGGGTTTTTTAAGGTGAACCTTGTGGCTCTGCTTCAAAATACACACATTTGCTCTAAGACCAGACTTTTGCCTCCTTTCAGTCAGGTTTACTTTTTAGTTTATTCTCCTGCTTTTATGGTGAAAGGCAACCCCTTTAGTTGCTTCAGAGAGTGACTGATTTGTAAAGAATAATTGTGAGTGCCTCAGCATCTACCATATACTCAGAAGAGTAAGCAAAGAACATTGAAAGCAGAGATAGATAGACAGACAGACAGGCTGACTTACCAGCATGGACATGTGCAACTGTGTGTGTGACTGTGTGTGTGTGTTTGGAAGAGTGTGGAGTTCCTATAAATAAATCACTTTCTGAGAGATTCCTTTGCAGATGCAGTGACAAACAGACTTTACCTGCATTTTAGAATACTCATTCCTTTATGTTTCACTAAATCATCTACTTCCGCTTACTTTGCCTCCATGTATTCCATTCCTTCCTCTGAATTTTCAGGCTTATGCTTCACATTATTTACCCACGGCTTTTTGTGACCTCTGCTTTTCTTCTTGCTTGATTTTCTTCTTTTCTTCCTTGCTTTTCCTCCTTTGTCTCCCTAAATTCTCTCCCAAATTTGGTTTTTTGCTCCATCCTTCAGCATTTAGCCTTTTGACTTTGTAAATCCAAGTAATAAGTAATGAAAACTGGATAATATTTCCGTGGTTGGCTGGTTCTTTGCCACTAGGAGCAAGTGAACTTGGGAACAGGTAAAACATTTAGTTAATTTGATGGCACATATTCATGTGAATTCATGCCAAATATGTATTAAATATTAGGACTTTAGACATATGTCTATAAGAGTGGAACAGCAAGTTACTGCCTACCAACCGAGCTGAGGAATATGCTTTGGTCTTTTTCAAATACAATGATAGCTTGTTAATTTAAATTTAATTTGAGGGTCCACAGGGAACATATAGTGGTCTAATCTGATCTAACCAAGAGTCACACAGTGGTTCCCACATCAAATCTGTAATTTCTGTTGGAGTTGGAACATATATTTTAGTGAAATACCCAATCTTGATTTAAAGACTTCAGGAGACAGGAAATCCATCACTTCCTGGGGTAAGTTGTTCTAGTTGATATCTACTCTCATTTATTAAAACCTGCATTTGTCTAGCTTTGGTTTCTAATGTTGACTGTCAGACATGAACCCAGTGTTCCTGTAATGGTATCACTCAGTGCTATTCCTGGAAATAATCCCGTTCTCCACTTGACACTCCCTTGCCCAGACAGCTCAGGATCATTTTTGCAGCTGTGGAAAGCAGAGGAAAGAAAGGGGATGAGGCCATACTATAGCAATTTTGTTTAAAAGACACAAGGGAAAAAAAATTGCTATGTCAAAGGGGAAAAATCCCATTTCAGGAAGTTTTGCGAAGTGAATGGCAGATGATCAAGTAATTGATCACAATGTTTATCTTACAGAAAAACTGGAACAGGAAAGGTAACAGGGATGTAATCAAGATTAAGGCTGGAGGGGAGGAAAGGCGAGGTAAGATTTTTGACCCAGTGCTGCCCTGGTGGGGTTAACATTGTCTGGCTGCCAAGTGCCCACCAAGCTGCTCTCTCATTCCCAAAAGAACTGGGTGGGTAAATAAGGTAAAAAAGCTCATGGGTCATGATAAAGACAGGGAGGTCCTTCACCAGTTTCTATCACCGGCAAAACAGACTCAACTTAGGGAAAATTATTTAATTTATTGCCAATTAGGAATTGAGTAAGATGATGAGAAACAAGGACAGACCTATAACACCTCCCACACACACACACCTCTTCCCAGGCTCAACTTCACTTTTGTTTCACGAATTTCTTCCTTCCCCTCCTGAACAGTGCAGAGAAATGAGGAATGGTGGTTCTGGTCAATCCATAACACTTTGCTGCTCCTTTCTCCTCATGCGTTTTCCCTGTTCCAGTGTGGGTCCTTCCCACTGGGAACAGTCCTTCAGGAACAGACTGTTCCCGTGTAGGCTCTCCATGGGATGCAGCTCCTGACAGAAAATTTTCTCCAGCATGGTCTTTCTGTGGGCTGCAGCTTCCTTCAGGCTTCTCCACCTGCTGCAGTGTGGGGTCATCCAGCAATGCTGATACTTGCTCCATCATTGTCTTTACCACAGGGTGAAGGGGAATCTCTCCTCTGGTGGCCAGAGCACCTTCTCCCCCTCCTTCTTCACTGTCTTTGGTGTCTACAGGGCTGAATCTCTCCCATTTTTCTCATTTTTTCATGACTACTGTGCGGTTGTTTTTACCCCCTTCTTATATATGTTATCCCAGAGGTGCCACCAGCATGACTGATGGGCTCAGCTTTGGGCAGCGATGGATCTGTTTTGGAGCTGGATGAAACTGGCTCTGTCCAACACAGTGGCAACCTCTGGTGTCCTCTCACAGAGGCCACCCCTGCAGCACACCCTCCACTCCAACCTCACCACATTGACTCAATACAGCTGTACCCTGCCAAGCAAGAGGAGACCAGAAGGGAGAGCCTGTGGTTTTTCCTGGTGGCAGGTGGAGAGGTGCTGCATGAAGCCATGTCTGGACTGAGGTCCCACGCTTCCCTAGTTACCCTCAGGCAGACTGTGAGGGTTGTGGTTGCTGTTTAAGGGAAAGACGGACGGATTTCTGAGTTCCACAATGAAATGTCAGAGAATTTAAGAAATTATTGAAATATGTTTTGTTGAATGTATCAATTGTATGAAAGTAGTAGTCTAGAGTTCTGTCTAGGGAGTGCTGTTCTGTCTAGGGAGGATGCTTGCTTTGCCTTAGGGCACATAACACCTCGTGTTGGCCTTGGCTGGAGGCCACCACTAGAGAGAAGACTCACTCTTCAGAGAATCAGCTGAGAGGCTGACTATCTGCTACAGCCTGTAGATGATTCCTGCTGCAGAAGATGCATGAATATGATTTTTTCCCCTCTGGCAAGATTTGGAAACCATTGGCTATTTTCTTGATCAGATAGTCTTGTGCTTGAACAAAATGCATGTATGAAAAGACCCTGCAGGAACTGGAAGAATATGAGAAGATTTACACTGAAGCAGAGATGAAGGCTATACGTTAACTAGGAGGAATAAAACTGCAAAGGAGATACCAGAGACATTCACCATATGGGAATCGCAGAGGAAAAGCAGGATATGGAGTAGACAGACACTTTGCAGTATGGACAGAGTTTGTGATGCATATGAAGTATGTAAATATCCACATGCTGAAGTACCAACTTTGATTCATATTTATATGTTCTTGCATCCAAAATGCAAATCCCAGCTACATCATCTATTGAAAAGGCTTGTCATTATGTGCCTGGAGACATGTAACATTGTGAGGGAGAAGAGGTCTTGACTGAGAATGGGAAAGTAAAGCTGTGCTAATTGTAAAGGATAATAAATAAAAGGATAGGTTGTGACAATTAGGGCTGCAGAGAGGAGGAAAGGAGAAGGGTGATCCACAATCACCCTTCCCCACCAGGTTCCAAGTGCACAGAGGCAGTGACAGTATGAAAACAGACAACGCCCTGCCCCAGCCTGTTTGCCAGTGCTCCTAATGACCTCCTTCAGAGTAGGCAAATGTCTGTGCCACAGTGGCTCCCCATGGCACAACCATCTGGGCACACAAATCCATCCCAAAAAAGGATTCAGTCATTTAGATTAGTCTTACTTCAAGTGCAATTCTCATTGCTGTTTCACTGTGTAGTCACTGGAAATGCTTCAGCAATAAATAAATTATGGCAAAAACAATTGACTCAACACCCTGTCCTTTCTTGGTGCTTTCTCACCTTATGAAATATTGTAGCTCACATAGCTGTCAAATAGGTCCCTTAGTAAGCTCTGGGACAAGACTGTGTGTTTTGTGAAGTGCTTAGCACTTCTAAGGAAAAAATGAAATAAAACAGAAATCATCTATGTAGAATTTTTTACACTCCACCCTCTGGCATGGTCTCACGTCACCCTTTGAAGTGATACCAGCAGAACTGAATAGATCAGCAGAGCACAAGAACAAGATACAATTTCCTTTCAGTAGCAGAACTCAATTTCAGGATATTGCTTTACAGAAATTTCTCGCATTTTGAGAGGGGTTTTTTTCTCACATTTTCTTTCTTATTATTTTTCATTCATCTAAATTTTGGGGTAGAGAGAACAGTTAATTATTTTTAATAGTGCTTCTCATTAAGAGTGTTATTTTGATACTGAAGAATTGTAGCCCAATTCATCTGGCTTTGAATGTGTTCATCCAGTAGTCCTACTCCTTTCTACTGTGCTGCATGGTAACATCATTCTTTGCAAACTTAAGGACCATAAGGAATTAAAGGGATACTGTAAGAGATCATGAAAGGAGAAGTTGTTGTGATCATCCTGTGGAAAGTGAAAAATCCTGACTATAATTTAAATCATTCTGATATCAGTTGGGATTATTTCAGTCTGAGAAAAATGTGGTAACAGTGATTTAATTAAGAACTGCCATATGAAGTTAGACTCAGTGTCCATTTATAACAGTATCCTATGTGTAACATTAACTGGGGTAGGTTTATTAGGAAAGAGAATGAGAAGCTAAGCAGTCCTTCATTTAAACTTTGAGGGACTTTGAAGAGATTCTTTCTTGCTGAGTCCTCTCACCTCCTGACAGTCAGGGCTTTAAGGTTTCTAAATTGAAGGCTTTATAGAGATCCTTGTGTTGAAGAGTCACCTACAGTTGCTATTTCCTTGTATTTACTTCCAGTGCCTGCAGCATCCTATGCAAATGAGCTCTACAATCCTATTCTAAGAAAGTAGTTTATTTAGTTTGTTTTAAACATTATTTTATATTGACCATTCCTTGAAACTTCTCTAAGGAAAAGAAAAAAAATATGTAAAAATAATTTATCTTTCTATATCATCCATAGTTTTATATAGCTTTATATCGTCACCCTTCAGTCACCTCTTTCTGTCTTCCTATGTCCTATAGTCTGTACTAAATATCTGTTCTCCTTGCAACTATTCTTTCTGCTTCTTCATACGGCTTTCTGAAAAACAGAACACATGGAATAGGGCACGGTTTTTTTTCAGGTGCAAAACTGGTTTCTGTTTCAGTCATTTCTTTTTCTAATCATTTGTAAAATGTCATTTAGCTCTCAGCAAGCAGACAATGTTTTCAGGAAACTATTCACAAAGACTTCCATATCTCTTTACTGACTGATAATAGCTAATTTAGAGCCTATCATTGTGTATGCGTAGTTAAGGTTATTTTTCCTATGTGCACTGCTTTACATTTTTTTAATATGGAATTTCTTCTGCCATTTTATTGCTCAATCAATTAGTATTGTGAGAGTCTTCTGCAATACTTGCCAGACAACTTCAGTCCTTGAGAATTTGATACAAGAACAAAATTGCAATCTCTGCCCTTTAAATTTGTTTGTTACATTTTTAATGTTGTAATAGGTTCCTTCTGCCCATTTTTATAACTTGGACTACATCATGGGATGTACCTGAGAAAGCACATAAGTTTGAAGCAATGTTTCTTTCTCAAGTATAGCTTATTGCAGTATTAAATGCCAGGCAATTCTGAAAGATGGTGCAATTTTCTCATCAATTAGAGGTGTACGTGTGGAGAAAATGTACAATCTTAAATTCATTCCACCTAAGCCCATCTGGTCTTGTTTATACAGGGGAAAAAAGATCAACTTTTGCTAATACCAGCTTCCACCCATCACTTATAATAATTCCTGAATTCAAAATGACTTATTGCTAGCCTTCTAGGTACTGTACAAGTTAGACCAACATGTAAGCTTACATGAAGTAGTGCTTAAAATAAGTGTATTTCATTCTCATTTTTTATACCTATTCATTTGAGTACTTTTCTAGAGTAGCCAAGGAAGGGTTCCCCTGGGTATATTTGAGGAGTCTGGCTAGTAATCACCCATACTGAAAAGTCTGGTCCTTCTCTGCAAGGGAGGGTATGGGTTAAGAAAGGTCATTCACACACATGTGCCTCTACCACGCACTGGAGGCATGCATATGGCCCTTCTGAATCATGCAGTGCTTAGGAATTGCCTTTTTTATCTGGGAGTAGGATGTTGGTTCTAAATCTTCTAAGTAAACAACAGCCATAGTAACAATGACACCCTGCCTGCAGTTGAATGCTTTGTAGTTAAACTGAATCCAGTGTGGAATGAGATGGGAAGAAACCAGAAGAAAACCAGTAGACAAACACTGTTTAGATAATTACAGATATTTGGAATTTGAATTATTATTAATAAAAATTGGTTTCCCCTAAATTAAATTAAAATAAATAAAAACCCCCCAACAAACAAAAAACACACCAAAAACCCCCACAAAACAAAAGCATAAAAAGGATGAAAATAGCTGACTATTTCCATGAAAAGCAAAAGATTTCTCCCCTAAACATTTTTGTACTTTGGGGTTTTTTGCCAAGAGTTGACAGAAAATATTTTTCATTTTCTTACCAGTTCTCATTAAAATGTTTTGCCATAACCTCTGTGACATAATCTACACAGCAGAGTGAGGAAGATGTCAGAACAGTATAAAGAATGGCCTCTGTTCACTACCCAGAGCATTTTGCTGTATTGACCTAATTGTCATTTCCTGTAAAAAACACCCCAAAGTTCACCTTTGTTTGAAGGCGATAGTTTTTAGCTCATTTCTCTTGTTCACCTCCCTAGCGCTGTCATCCACATGAAAGGGTGAGCTGTTTTCTGTGTGGCTTGTGCCACCACTATCAGAGAATCACCATTAGCTCCAGCTGCAGAAGTCTCAGTATTGATGATGCTGGATGAGCAAAAAGGACGATTCCAGATCCAGGGGAAGAAAGGGAATGGGCAAATTGCTGAAAAGAAGCTTCTGCCCTGTCTTTTTAACTCAATAAGTGAAGCAAATTTGATAAAAAATATTTCAAGCACAATAACCAGAAACCTTCAATGCTGTTTCTGCAAAATCACACTTACAGAATGTAACAGTTCAATACACTATATTGCTAGTAAAAATTAGTTTTAGTGAGGTTTATTGCCAGTAAAAATGATACTTTTCACATATGGCCTGTGATCTTGTCTTAGCTTTCTCAGTTCCAAACAGACCTATATCCGCATGAGAAATAAATATGCTACCATCATACCATATATACTTTTATATCAAAGCATTGGTTATTTACATGAAGCTATTTCTCAGGCTCAGAAAAAAAAAAATCAAGTAATGTAATGCTTTTCTTAAAAAAACAAAAAACCAAAATGCAGACACACACACACTCTCTATTTTCTGCTTAATTTTCACATTAATTAGAGCTCATACAATATTGCCTGGATTAGAAGATGCATTTTCAACCCACAGGTTTGGCCTTTCTGTATTCAAACTTGGATTATTCTCTCTATGGTAGGGTTAAAGTTTATCTCAAATAAATCTGTCTCTTTGGCTCAGCTCTAGCTGGCTTCCAGCCCCCGTCCCCCACACAGCAAAAGCTGCAGACTAGATAATTGCTGTCATTCAGCTATAGCCATGTGCTGTGTTTGCAGAACTAGAATCTGTTTTCCTAGAATATCAGAACAGTCTTTGATGCCTTAAATGCTGTAAGCATACCTGGTATTTATTCAAAAGTATAAGTTCCTACAAGTATTCTGATAGTCAAGATGTGTCTGTTTTATCCAGTTATTTCTTCTTAAAAAATATTTAATGAAAATACATTTTCCTCACCAACATGAAGGTGGGCATGTCTGTTGCATTACTAGGTAAAGTTATATGAAGAAAATCAGTGCTGTAATGGTCTCATCTAGCATTAAATTCCTCAAAAGAAATTAATTTTTTAAGGTGTTGGTTTATTTAATATTTTATATACAATGATTCATATTCTATGAAGCTAGGGATTATTGGTAGAAAGTTTATTCATGGAACATCTTTTAAAACAGGTTAGATTTTGTCCTAATGACTGATGCATACATACTTATAAAAATCACCCAACATACGCTGTGCATTAACTTTTTCAGTCTTTTGCTAAGTAGCACAGTAATCTGTAAATAAGCACAAGGGAAGCAGGGGTGCCTTTAGGGGAAGAAAATGCTACTTTGTGAAAGGGTGAAATTATCTAACCTTATGTCACTTAGAGCACTCTTTTAAAAAATCTGTAAGTGGTCCTTACTAAAGCACATCATGTGGTCATTGAATTAGAAGTGCAGGGATGGAATAGATTCCAAAGGTTACTTAGTCCAGTTCTCTGGCTCTGGGGAAGGATCAAATATGATAGAACTTCCAACAGAGGTTTTTATCAGGTGCTTTTTTTTAGAATTTCTGCCAAAAGACTCTCTGAGGGTGTCCTGTTCAAGCTTTTTCCTCTCAATTTTTTTATTAATATATGACCTATATAGTCTTTACTGCAAGTTATACTGCGTTCTTTTTGTCTTTCTTTCACATGAACAATTGATAACAACTGATCATTGTCTTTCCTATTAACAATCGTCCATATTCTGGGAGATCTATCAAGTCTTTGCCTGCCTAGACTAAAAGAAACCCTTTTTTCTGTAGTCTTCCCTCACCCTAATACGTTCTGAGCCCTCTTCTCATTCTTGCTCTTTTTTGCTGTATTCTTTCCAGAGTGACTATATGTGTTTTGGAGTATGCACTGAAAGCACTGCTTAGCTGCATTCTCCCTGGAAACAAGTAGAAGAAAATGATCCTCACCCACATCTTACCTGCAAAATTCTTCACAACATACTCTGGCTTGATCTACAATTTTTTTTTTTTATTTTATTTTATTTTATTTTTTAATCTGTACTTTTAAATGAAAACACTGGACAGAATTGGGCCTGGAATCTCTAAGGGAACCAGTTTGAAAGAAAATCCCCAATTGGTATTCATACCTATTCTTTGAAAATAGCTTTTCAAGAAGTCACACACAGTCTTTATACTTTTTTTTTCATCTAGATGACATTTCCCTTATTGTCCTATGAGAATTTAATATGGAAAAAAAATAAATTTCTTACTGTACCCAAGATACAGCAAACTTATTCTTCTTCCCTTTGTCATGGTTTAACCCCAACTGGCCACTCAGCACCATGCAGCTACTTGCTCACTCTCCCACCAGTGGCATCGGGGAGAGAATCAGGGTGGTTAAAATAAGAAAACTGATGAGTTGAGATAAAAACAGTTTAATAAGAAAACCAAAAGCCACACACACAAGCAAATAATTCATTCACCCCTTCCCATGGGCAGGCTGGTGTGTTCAGCCATCCCTGGGAAACCAGGAGTCCATCATGCATAATGATGACTTGGGAAGAGAAATGCCATCCCCCCAAAAGTTCTCCCCTCCCTTCTCCTGTCATCAACTTCATATGCTGAGCATGGCACCATACGATCTGGGGCACCCCTTTGGTCAGTTGGGATCGGCTGTCCCAGCTGTGTCCCCTCCCAACACCTTGTGCATCCCCAGCCCACTGACTGTCAGGGTGGGGTGAGAGGCAGAAAAGCCCTTGGCTCTGCGTAAGCCCTGCTCAGCAGTAACAAAAATATCCCTGGGTTAACAACACTGTTTTCAGCACAAATTCAAAACACAGCTCCATACAGCTACTATCAAGAAAATTAACTGTATCCTAGCCAAAACCAGCACACCCAGTATTCTGCTTATCCTGTCCCAGGAGATTAGCTTGGCCTGACATAGTTTGTTCCTGAAAAATCCACATGGTTTGATTTTATTATTCTTCAGGTGTTTCCAAGTTTTCTGTGTACAAATCTATTCCATTTTAATGCAGTCTGTAGTTAGGCAAAGTGTCCTGTTTTCTTTGGAGTCACCACTGTCCCTCTTTTAGAGACACAGTTTCTTCTTTTCTGAAACTATCCCCCCTCTAATATTACTTCTCATGTGTAATCACTGATGCTTCGAATACAGTGTTATTTAGTTGTTTTTGCACTTAGGGGTAAATTTAACCAAGTGGTGGACACTCTAATATATAAAACTAATTTAGAAATATTAGCTACTGTGTCTTAACTGCTGAAATTCAGATGTTTTCCTTCAAAGAGTTTGGAAAGTTCAAAAGCAGCTTAAAAGAACCATCATGACAAAGCTGTGCTTCAAACTATGCTAGTTTGAAATATCAAAACTGTGTTTTACACAAGTAGCCAGGACCATTTTAAAGCTGGAATTTTTTGCAGTTCTTTGGAAGTATTTCACTTTTTTGTTCCTTGAAATGTTTTCTTATTGTGTTGTCTTGTAAAGTAAGGAGCTAAAACAATAGTTCAATAAAGGAGCATTTCAGGAAGAATCTTGAGTGGCGAGAAGAAGATGGTGTAATGCCTGAGGTGAACAGATTATTTCTTTAGAGGTGTTTTGAACAGTCTTGTTGGGCATGAACCTGATGCACTTAGCACATGTAAACTTTGCAGAGGGATTTTACATTCAGATCAGGTAAACTTCCAGCCAAATACACTCATGAATACAGAAGTAATTACTGAGCTCTAAGGACACATTGCAATGACATTATCATTTGTCAGCAGGATACCAGTGACTGCTGTCATGGAAAATTTACATTAGCATCATTGTTAAATAGTCTGTTTACTAGTTTCTTAATGACCTGCAGCAAACAATGATTTGAACTACTTTATGAAGTTCAGCGTTGCAGACTGCAGTTATGTTGAATGTATTTTCATAGGTTAATGATATTAAGATGGAATCAACAGCAGCTGTCATGTCATAGGCAACCAAATCATCTGTGAATAGGTCTAGGTGGTAGTTGTTTCTGTGATGCCGGTGTAGCTTAGAGATATAAAATTAGTTTTAAAATATGTACTTGAAATGCAAGTAGCCAGATACCTGTAGCATGAAGTGCAGGGAGGACTCTGAAAATCTGTCTCACAGGTTACGAAGAGCAGGACTTACTAAGCCAAAGCTGCCAAGAGTCATTTACTCTAGCATTCTGTCTAGATCAGAATTTTCTAGGATAGCAGTGTAGGCAAATTGAAACATATGTGGTTTTCTGTATAATTGCATCTTAAGAGTTATTCAAGAAACACTGAAAGGTTTAAAATTGAACTGAAAGGTTTAAAATTATTTTCTTAGGTTTCTCTGGCAATTGTCTGACAGCTGAGAATTTAGAAATTTCTTTTTAACTTGCATGAATTATTATTTTATCTGGATATTTCTGGAAGGAATTAATTAAAATCTATTAATTGGGAAAAAAGTACATGATTTCTGATGACACATGACAAACTTTGCATGTATTAAATATTTGTGAGAATTATTTGCTTTAGCTGTCAAAAAGTTTTTTGATCAAAAATCAGACTTAAGACTTTTATTAGGTACACCTGAAAAAAGGAAATGTTCTTGTAAAGGTCAGCGTGCAGTGTATTATTTTATTTTTCTTTATCAAATATAATAAAAAATATTATTAGTCTTCTTAACTTGAGAGTAAGCAAAATTCATAAAGAGAGACTACTTAGAATAATGGGGGATGGGAGTTTTGGTCAGTCCACACTTTTCCATTGCTCCAGAGTAGGCTCCTCATGGCAAAAACTTTATTCCGGAAATGTCCACCTGGCTGTGGCATGGGATCCTCCAGGGTTCTGAATACCCGCTCCACCGTGGTCACCGAAGGCGAATCTCAGCTTCAGCACCTGGGACAGCGCCTCCCGTTCCTTTTCCACTGACCTTGGTGTCTGCAGGGCTGTTTCCTTCTATTTTAATTGCTCCTATCTCATGTAGCTGCTGTGCACTCTTTTTGCCCCTTTCTTATATATATTATCAGAGGCATGCCACCAGCATCACTGACGGGCTCAGCTTTGGGCAGGAGTGGGTAAGTTTTGAAGCTGGATGAAGCTAGTTCTGTCTGACAAAGGGGCAGCTTCTGGTGTCTTCTCACAGAGGCCACCCCTGCAGCACATCCTCCACTCCAACCTCGCCACATTGACCCAATACAGCTGTACCCTGCCAAGCAAGAGGAGACCAGAAGGGAGAGCCTGTGGTTTTTCCTGGTGGCAGGTGGAGAGGTGCTGCATGAAGCCCCTTCTGAACTGGGGTCCCTGGCTGAGTCCATGACAGAAACCACAGCAGCAGGGACCATCCTGGAAACAGGTGTCTCTAATTCCTCTCTGTGTGTCTGTATATACCTGTGTGTTTGTCTGTGACAGCTGATTTTCAGCTGATCACTTAATGATATGGAGCGAATGTGCAAAAGGAAACTCATCAGAAAACTTGTGAAGTGACGCGCGCTTTGGCACAAGTTTGAGTATTAACAGAACACTTTTAGTAGTTTTATGAAGCAATACATGAATGATACCATTAATTTGAGAATCTGGTATTTTATCACTGTTGACAAATTTTGTGAGCTGTTATTCACTCCTTCTTTCATTTTCAAATTAAGGATTTGTGTGTGTCTGTGGGTAGGTTGTGTTAATTCTCCAGTCAATAAAATGCCTGAATCCCTCTCATATCTTCATCATTGCATTCAGTAGGCTTTCTACCCTTTTAAAAATTATTTTGTATGTTTTATTAGATTATATAGAGCAAATTGTTTTTTGAAAGAAACTGATTCTCAGGGGAAATGCTTTTGCATTTATTATGAATAATTACTGCTACTCCATGTGCACAAGATGAAATGTCTTCCCATTTCCATCTATTACAGACTGCCTTGCAGTATACTGAGAGCTACCAGGAGCACCAAGCAGTGCAGATATCCACATTCAGTATTTTAGGATATTTTTAGCATTTAGGCAGTATAGTCCCAGAAAAAGAAATGACAGCCCTAGAAAAATTGTGCTTGTTCAGTCATATAAATAAATGTTACATATATTCAAGGGAACTTAATGTGGGAAAATATTTCAAATTTAGTGTTTGCTAATGTTATTGGCCAATGCATCACTGTAACATATTCATCAGATCTCCCCATATCCATAAAGGCTCTTCTAGGTCTTTGCCAACCTAAACTGTTCTATGATTCTGATTGTAAGTAAAGACGGGTTGAAATTTGCCACTAAATATTTACTCACTTGAATAATGACTACACTCCGGGTCAGAATTATGTGGAAAATGTTCAAAGTAATTGTGTAATGACAGTTTATTATACATTATGTCTTAAAAGCAACATATTTAAAATCACAAATGCAGCTCCAATTCATTGATTTTTCACAGCTCTAACTGCTTAATTTTACTATTTTAGCTGTGTATATTGTAGGGCTTTTCTTCTCGTGTAGCTTAACACTAAGAAGGAAGTAACAAAGCTGTTCCAACAGGGCAACTACTGACTGTCAAACTGAGAAAAAAGTTATTTCGTGTATTTCATTATTGCATTCTTCAAAAGTATATTGGAAACAGTGCTTGTCTTTTCTTAAATTTTCCTCTTGATGGTCATTGTCTTTTGAAGAGATTTATTTCAGAATCACAGAATATGCTGAGTTGGAAGGGACTCACAAGGATCACTGAGTCCAGCTCCTGGCCCTGCACAGGATGCTCTCCAAGAGTCACACCATGTGCCTGAGAGTATGATCCAAAAGCTTATTGAACTCCATCAGACTTGGTGCTGTGACCACTTCCCTGGGAAGCACGTACTCTATTAATCATAAGTTAGAAAACTTTAACTTTGTTTTAGCCCAGATGGAGAAAAATAAGAGAAAATGAATGCTGCTTTTGGTGTTTTCCCTGAACTTAGTACATCTTGCTCTGGAAGAAATTTAGGTCACATCAGGAAAGCTAATCTCACAGTATGAGAGCACTTGATCCATGCAAGTGAAAATACTGACATATATGGTGTCTATAGTGAAGAAAAAAAATATATTAAGCTAATTCTGAACCTAAAGACATGGTCAAATTGCAGAATAAAAAGTATTTTCAATGTGTCCAGCATACAGTAAAAATAATAGAAGTTGGTCTGGAAAAATATAGGTTTCAATGTTTAGCTGGTTTGCATGAAACTGAAATTGCTATATTTCTTCCTTGGTAGCTCTAGAAATGTTCAGCAATGACAGAGGGGGAAAAATACTAATGTATAGCCATCTTCATATATGCAAAACTATAGAAAATTGAAAATCAGACTGGTTTTCCAATAATGTTTAATGGAAATCAGTTGTGACTTTTTCTCTCAGTGTCAATTTTCATAGTTATTCTTTGACTCTTAAACTTACATTGAGTTGGTGAACTTTTTAATAAAAAATGTTTCTCAAGAGATTAGACCTATTTTCTCAGGCAGAGGAAGAAACAAATCTTGTAGAAATTTAGTTGCTCTTGTTTTATGTTAAAGTGTTCTGAGAGTCCTGCAGGTATTGTGCACATGAGGAAATAAAGTTTATTGATTCAGATGGTCCACCAACAAAGTTCTTTAAGTAGAGAACCAAACCCCAGCCAGGTAGAGAAGTGGAAGCTGGCTGAGAAGGATGTCAGGTAACAGCAAAAACAGTGATAGCCGAGAGATTTAAACATGCTCAAATGCTTTCCAAGTGGTCAATGCCTACTGCAGTCACTTTACAGTCTTTTTCTTAACACAAGATGAACCCAAATGTGTCAGCACATCTAAACAACACATCAGTTACTGTTAGTAAAAGTTTATAAAATTATTATGTAAACTTGGGAAGTTTGACTGTTTGTGTATTATATTCACAAATGTGGAATCAAGTTCAACCACAAAATACCTTAGACATAGGTGCATGTCCCAATATGGTCTTGATCCTGTAAAATTATTCACAAATGCAAACAATCCTACTATCTCTGACAATTTACTCAAAGTTAATACAATGGAGAATGATTTGTCACGTTGCAAGGATGAGATAGTAAGATGACATGTGAAGTAGAAAGCTGAAGTATGGAGAAGGACCATTGTGATGCTTCATAACTTGCAGCAGCAAATGGTTTAAATCCTACATCTGTGCAAAGAGCAGGCTGTGAAAATCCATGCAAACAGTTACTTGTCTGACTGATTGATATTATATACTTTGACCTTTATTCTAAGGCACTATTCATCGTGTGGTTCGTGGTTCATGCTTTTTGAGCACAGATGTAGAACTGGGCTTTAAAAGAACACTACATTTGTACTTATTGTGTAATATTTAAAAGCCTCTTTTCATGAAGCCCTTCTGCCTTGTGAAATGGGCTCTTGTTTCAGCTCAGGATCATAACTTGTGTTTGACAACATGGAACACCACCTTCCTGCTCAAAAGCTGTTGTTTTCAGGAAGTTAATGAATTTAAAATTAAATTCTCCACTGAACATTTACTGCCACGGCACCAGTTTTTCAGAACTTCAGTATTCAGATTCTTTGATGGTAGGGAAGATCCTCAAAAAATGAGCAGTCTTTTTAAGAAGAGACATATTTGCAAAAAACACTGTCTTCTTTTCCTTATACTGCAAAATATCCAGGCATAGTTCAAGTTGCTTCAGTTATAAATGTCTATTTTACTTATAACAGTCTTGTTGAGGAGATACAGATAAAAAAATTAAGCATTCGGATTTATGATTCACAGCTAAATATTCCCAGGAAAAAGGATATATTATAATTATTCATAAATGGAAACTTGTCACGTGGTAGATTTAGTGTTAATGGTATTGTTCTTCTGAAATGGTGTTATGCTTGATAACACAACAAAATTGAAATTGCAGCAGAAGTAGGCTAATAGTTGGGTCTCCAACTGTAGCAAAAGCATCATGTAATCAGACATGTCCTTTCATTGTTCTTTTCTTTCTTTTTTTTCCTGTGCTACTGCATTTTTCTTCAACCCTGAAGTAATAGACTCATACAGCTAGTATCAAAGTCAGGATTTTAGTCAGCAGCCATGATACTTATTAGGGTTACGAAAATTTCAGAAATGTTGTAGGTTAGGGGTTTCTTTTAGTTATTTATACATATTCTGTTGTTGGGTCAGAAGAAGACTGTGAGGCACAGAGCTACTGTCATTTGAAAAATCTGTAAGAAAGTGAGGCATATGAAATTATGTAATGGAAAATCACCTCTATCATGAGAAAAAAGACAAGCTGGTTTCTAGACTGATACTGGAAAATGACTGCTGAGTGGTACTTCTTAAGCAGTTAATAGCTGTCTATATATTACTCTGTCTTTAGGCCTGAAAATTTATTTATAAGACCACGGGGTCACGAGTCCTGCCAGTAAACCTGTTCCAGCATGGGTTCCTCTCTCCATGGGGCCACATGTCCTGCCAGGATTCTGCTCCTCCCCGGCTTCCCCTGGGGTCACAGCCTCCTTCAGACTCAGGTGTGGGGGTCCTGCATGGGGTATAGGTGCATCTCTGCTCCCCTATGGACCTCCATGAACTGCAGGGGGACAGCCTGGCTCACCATGGACTTCCCTATCATCTGCAGGGGAATCTGCTCTGGCACCTGGACCACATCCCTCCCTCTCCTTCTTGGCTGCTATCTGTTTCTCTCTCATCTGTTTCTTTTCTCACTCCTCTCTTCTCTGACCACGATTACTAATTTGTTCACTAATCACTAATTTGTTCTCCCTTCTTAACTGTATTATCCCAGAGGCATGACCACCATTGCTGATGGGCTCAGCCTTGGTCAGTGGTGGGTCTGTCCTGTAGCCAGCTGGCATTTGCTCTGTTGGATATAGGGGAAACTTCCTGCTGCTTCTCAAAGCAGCCAGCCCTGTAGCACCTCCTGCTAGCAGAACCTGGCCATGGAAACCCAATACAGTAGGGGTTAGTAGACTTCTTTTTTACCAAGTCATATCAGTTACAGAAGTTTTTATGTATAGATCCCTTTGCCTGAACAGTGGAGAAGTTTGGGTTTTTTTCCCTCTTGTGAGCATTGCCCAGAAATGATGAGGCAACTATTTGAAGTTAATGTCAAATGCAACTATAAATTAGCTGTTACAATGCAAAGTTAGCATATTGATTTTTTCCATCTAGTATATATTCCTTTGATAAACAAACTTTTTCATGTGCCTACTGATATATTGCAGATTTAAATTTTTTTAGAAAATGGACTGGAAAGTAATAAAAGCTTTGAACAGGCAATCACTATCATCAATTTCCATTAGTAAACAGATAAATTTTCACACAAGCTTAGTGTTTTTTAAAAAGGTTTTGATTATTCCAGAAAGCTAAAATTGACAGATGCAAGATAGTCCCCAATGATTTGAAAAAAAAAAAAAAGAAAAACCTTTTTCAGTGACTGGTGGAGAACAGCAAGTTTTCCATACATGTTGATTTTACATATATTCTGATTCACAAGCAAAGCAACAAGACCAAGATATGATAACCTGTAAGCAATGCAGATGGATTCTGTGGCAAGTGTCAGTGTTCATTTGAAGCTGGATCATGCATTCACCTTCAACAACACTGTTTGAAAACGTCACACTGTGATGATGCCTTCAAAAGCTGGTAGACTGCCAGGACTTCTTAGTCTTTTTTAGGGAAATGAACTTACTGAGCCCTACTGTAGGAAAATGAGATAACTGATTACTGAAAGTGGACAACCAGAGAGACAAGAAGGAAACAGGTGGATACTGATGTAAATTCCCAGTACAGACTGGGTGGATGAGAATTACAACCAGAGACAGAATCACTGTCTCACCTGGGCTACCACTGCAGCTAGCAGTAGTTAACGAGGTAAGGTATTTTGGAGATGCAAAACAGGGTAGAAACATTATTGCTGAATTTTCCTTAAAGCTCAGGCACCTGGTTCTGCTCCATGTTTTCTGCACAGTGCTACCAACAGCTCACATTACATAAGCAACTGCTTGTTGTAGTAGTAAAGGTGCATACAACCTCCATTTTGTGAGAGTGCTAGCAAATGAGCATTTTTAAAAAATCCAGCACATTTCTATTTTGAAAGCTTTTGTAAATCAATTTGGCTATGTCAGAGAGTTTCACTGGAAATGTGAAAATACCTCTTTTACAGTGAGCTAAGCTTCAAAGGGCAAGATGCTATGATTTTACAGCCCAGGACTTTCCATTTTCCATTTTTGAGATGTGCATCTCAGTTTGAATGACAAATATTTTTGCACATGATTGTGAGGGGCAGGACAGTTCATGTTACACACAGATAGGGGTCTTGAGGACACAAATAGTCCTTGATGGCTCTGACTAGCCTCAACTGGGACCTCTCCACACCTCTTGACTAAGGGTTCCATTTAAGCCTAGTTCTGGACCACTAGTCCCTGACTGAGTCCTGTTGTAGGGGTGTCTGCCTCTACTCTTGTTCCTCAAAAATTGCATGGACTTCTTGGCTTGACCTTGGTGCTGACTTGCTGCCTTAATATTTGCAGATGACCTCTGGACTGCTGACAGGACCCTGTGCTGTCCCCTGTCTGCCCTGCCCTCCTCCAGGACAGTGCACAGCACCCTACAGGTGTAGGACTGTGGCACCTGTCTTGCCTCACCCAGAGGTATCCCTTATCTTGTTGCATCCTTGTGATGAGCTTCCTTCATCCTGTAAAATAAATGTATGGTGTTGCCAGAGAAGCCGTGGTTCTTAGTTTTTTGTTTTTCTACTGAAAGTCTGTGTAGAGCTTTGGGGTGACAGAAATCTGCTTGCTTCAAATAGACACTGCTATTGCTTGAACCCTTTACACTAGGCATTAGCAATGTGTGGCTTATGACAAGCAGCCAACATCTCACTCTGTGCAGTATTTTGAAAACCTGTCTGAGAGATTCCTGCATAAGATTCTCTGCAAGCATATGGATTTTGCATGTTTTCAAGTCTGCATATATATATATANAGAAAATGCGGAAAATATGTTGCCAGCCAGGCATTTGATCCCCATCTCCCTTTAATGGACACTTGGTAATCTCCAGTTGTCATGTTGCTAAATCACAGAGAGATTTGAAGACAGAGGGAGGATCTGGTGCTTCAGAAGCACCACTGAACTCAGGGAGTAGTTTCTTTTTAGTAGAATAAATCAGAGTATTTGAGTGCTTAAAGCCTGTGTTGAAGATTACAAAATCCTGTCCCATCCTGTCCATTTGGGGCAATAGACAGGATTCCCTTCTAAAAATTGATGGGGTTTGTTTGTGCAGTTTTCACAACATAGAAGAATGCCTTAATTAATGCTGGGTACTTTGATGTGGGAGAGTCTGATGTCTCCTGGTCGCAGTGCACCATTGTATAAATAATGGATTTTTTTGTAGGTCAGAGACAGAAATCCAGTTGAATTATTTCCTAGCATGACATTCCCTATTCAAATAATAATCTGGAAGATGGAATCTTAATAATCAAGAGCTGGTTTGGGCCTGTTAGCAAGAAAAAGCCCTGAAATAATCATTACAAAACACTGTCCTTTGTGTTCCACACTCCCATCCTGTTCTCCATTCCCTCTACCTTCATTTAGAGAGGAGAGAACCTGAAGAACAGGAATTTTCTAGGTGATTTTGATTTTTATGTCCTGAGGAAATGGCCACCTGTTACTTTCTGTAGTCCCCATGGAAGGCCAGTGACACTCCAGCATATTTCCTATACAATGCATGTTTTAGTACTTAAGAGTAGTAGTACCAAGCCAACTTGTAAAAGACCTTTCCAGTTAGTTTTCACCTTAGGTACTGCAGGCAGTGTCCCACATCACACCAGCCTGGGACTGAAGTAAGTGTTTTGCCTGTTTTTATTCTGTTTTGAACTCTATAGCTCATTTCTTATGTTCTAAATCCAAGAAGATCATCTTTCTTTCTATGTGACAGTCAATGACACTATAGGTCATGGGTTTCCTGTTGTACTGACTAGCATTTTCACCAATGTATTAATAATTTTGTTTTCCTTCTGTACTTCTGCTTATATCTGTGTTACTGGTAAGAGGTTTGTAGGTGCTGACAGAATCATCTGAGGGTACAAAGTTGGAAGAGATGCTGTGAGGTCACCTGGTCCAACCCCCCAGACCAGGCAGGGCCACCTAAAGCCCAAGACAGAACTACATCCAAGTGACTTTTGTATATCCACAAGGATGGTGATTCCACAACCTATCTGAACAGCCTGTTCCAGTTTGATGTCATTGCCTAGTTTGGAGACACATTGCAACTGCACAAATATTCACATTTCTTTCTGTACAACTAGTTAAAATAACCCATGGCCAAGTAAGTGGTTCCCTCAGTAGCTCAGATTTTCTGCATTGTTTCTTGTGAGATAGTCTTCCAGTCTATTTTCAGGCTGTATCAGGCCACTCTGACCTCAGGACATGTACATTAAACTATCATTGCAAGTACTCTAAAACAAAGAATTTTACTTGTTTCTACTGCTGGAATACATTTCATATTCAGACAGTGTAGCATGAAAGAACAGACTTCTATATTTGTTATTTATATTTTCTCTTTATTACATTGCTACTTTTAGCAAATATGTTTTTTTTCATAGTCTTTTAATTTTTAAATTATTTTATTATTTATACCTAAAAACATTCATTTTTCTTCTAGATCAGCCAAGTTGCTAGAGCATCACTGTGAGGAATGAGCTTTTCTTTCAGCATTTTTCTTTTAAGCAGGTACTGCTACACTTGCTCGTAAAAACTTTTTCCTTTGTGAACTAGACAGTCTTATTGTTACATCTACAATAGATAAGGTTACTGCTGAGTGTGTAGTATTTCCTGATTTCCAGGCTTTTAAATGAGGACTAGGTTGTTGCTGCTTCAATACATATATCTGTCAAGATCTCTCTAAGACCATATTCACTCATCTTCACTTAATTAATCAGATATCCAGAAATGTCTAATATATCTGGAATTTTCAAGTAAAAATGCAGGATACTAACGTTTCTGAGGTAGAAAGACAGGGAACTATGCTTTGGAACCATAAGAGCCCACTTGATCACTTGCTTGGTGTATTTTTTTTTTTGCCTTTTTGTTTTGGTTTGGTTTGGTTTGTTTGTTTGTTTGGGATTTTGGTGGGTGGTTTTTTTTCTGTTGTGGCTTCCTGAAGTATTAGAAGGTACTGTGGAATAACTGTGCAATAAGTTATTTGACAGTGTTTGTTGAAGTTTGAAACTACTACTGTATTTAGGATTAAATTCTTTTTTTCTTAGGAATGCTATTCACTTTGATGTTTCCTGAGTAGCCTGAAACAGCAGAATCCCCTTCAGCTGAGGGGCAAGCAACTAATCAATCTGATGACTGTGTCATTATTTAAGTTTTAGTGAAGGCATTAAGTTTTTAGCTCATGACATGCAATAAAAAACTGTTTTGTAAAATATCCATTAAAGAGAAAACCAAAACATATAATGGTACTCTTTCTCATGGTATGTGGACCTAAGATTACATTATGGAAATAATAACATTGAAAACTGATTCTGTTGACTCCATTTCAATCTCATAGATTCTGTGAATAAATACTTTCTAATTTTAACAGATCAGTCTTATATTTTTAAAGAAAATAAAGTATTTGAGCAACTCTTTTCCTTGCACACAGTTATGTAGCCTCCAGCAGAAGCAAAAGACTGATATATTTGTCTCAAATTATGGTTATATTGTTACAGAGATGCACATATTTTGGTCAATATATCCTAAAGGCTTAACAATAGTGTGTTCTATGGGCATAGCCTATCTATATATTTCTGACATGATAGAAAGTGCAGAGAGACCAACACTGTGGCCAGTCTCAAAATGTTTTTTAAGAAGACTGAGAAATTCTGCTGCAAGAAGGGAGGAGTCAGACAATTCCATCCAATTACAGACTTGCTGCCGATATGATAATCACATCTGCCTGTATTTTCTGTATGTTCAGAGCATTACATTTGTAACAGTGCTTTATAATTAACCTCCCTATAGGCCTTCTTTGCTGTGTGGGTGCATTGCTGGCTCCTGGTCAAATAGGCACCCCAGGTCCTTTTTGGCCAAGCTGCTTTTCAGACAGTTGGCTTCCAGAATGTCCTGGGGGTAAGGTTATTCCACAGTAGCTGCAGAACTTTGCAGTTGCCATTGCTGGAATTTTTGAGGTTCCTGCCAGCCTTTTTCTCCAGCCTGGCCACTCCTTCCAGCTTTGTGTCACCAGAAAACCTGCTGAGGGTAGATGACACCCTTCCATTCAGATTATTAATGCAGACATCACGCCAGATTGGACCCAGTATTGACCCCTGTGGTACATTGTCTAGTTACTGACCTCAAACCAGACTTTGTACCACTGATCAGCACTCCCTAGGCCTGGGCATTTAGTCAGCTTCCATTCCACCTCACTTCTCCTCCAACTCATGCCTCATCTGCCTTTTTTCTTTTTTTTTTGGCATGTCATGGGTGACAGTATCAAAAGCCTTACTGAAGTCAGAGCAGACAATGTCCACACTTTCCCATCATATACCAAGTCTGAGTTCATCTTAAGTGCCTACTCTTTTAACTAGAAGCTAGTCATTACTCTTGTAGTTCACTGAATTGAGATATACGACTAAAACTGGAAGACTATCTGATTCATGCCGACAAAATGCATGTCTCTGCTGGAAGAACTGCTTAATAAATTTAGTACAGCATAAAGAGTCTGGCTTACATTGATATGCAGACATACAGAGTTGCTAAGATTGGGAAAGACCCATAAGATCAAGTCCAACCATCAACCCAACATCACCACCATGTTCACCATAAGACCATGTCCTCAAGTGCCATATCCACATGTTTTCTGAACACTTCCAGGAACGGTGACTTCCCTGGGCAATGTGTTTCAATGCTTGCACACCCTTTTCATGAAAAAAATTTCCTATTATCTAATCTAAACCTCCCCTGGTGCAACCTGAGGCCATTTCCTCTCATCCTATTGCTTGTTACCTGGGAGAAGAAAACTCCCCTTACCTCACTGCAGCCTCCTTGCAGGTAGTCGTAGAGAGCAAGAAGGTCTTCCCTGAGTCTCTTTTTCTCCAGGCTGAACACCCTCAGCTCTCTCAGCTGTTCCTCATCAGATTTGTACTCCAGACTCTTCCACAGCTCTGTTGCCCTTCTCTGTACATGCTCCAGCACTTCAATGTCTCTCTTGCAGTGAGGGGTCCAAGACTGACCACAGGATTTGAAGTGTGGCCTCACCAGTGCTGAGTACAGGGGGACAATCACTGTCCTTGTCCTGCTGGCCACACTGTTGCTCATACATTTCTGATATGTAGTACCTAGCAACAGAAATACACCCTATGAATATATTTAACCTATTTGAAGCTCTCCATGTATTTTAACCTTTTATGGAATTCTTTGGTCATGAATTTCACAGTTACCTTTGATTTTATTTTACTTTATTTCCTTTTCATTTCATGTTTGATTGGCACTTACTGCCTGATAATTTTCCTGGTATGTTCTCTAGTTGTCTTGCTATGATATATAAAGACAGATCCTTCTTCCTTTTTTATGTCAATAGTGATTTTACAGATTTTTCCTGCAAAACATCATATTCCTTTTCCCAGCTGAAGTCTATGTCATTTCCTGTCATGTGCAAAATATTCTATAACTGTGTTCATCCTCTAGTATACTTTTTTGCAATGATTTTTCCAGACCTTTATGAAATATTCTGATATGGGTACAGTGTGGATTCTAAAGGTGACACAATGAATTCTTGTATGGTGTTCTCAATTTGTTCTGGAATGATCCCTAACATCCCATTGCTACTGGAACTTCTGGTTGAGTGCTTCCCTGACATTTTCAGAGGACTATACACAGTAGTTCTCGCAGGTTTTCTTAGTGATAGGAGTTGATGTGGAGTCCTCAACATCCATCAATAATGATAATTTTTCCTTCTTGCACTGCTTCCCACTTTGCTATTGAGTTTCAGCTGCCATTTTATCACTTGGTCTCTGAGGTCTGTTAAACAGAATATAACAACAACAGCAACAAGTTATTTATTCTAGCTGGGGAAAAAAATGGCCATCAAACAATAACTTTTCAAATTATTCTTACCTTGCAGTGATACTTTTGTGCTTAAGCCCTTGCCAGTAACTGTCACCAGGTCAGCAGCTGTCACAGGACAGAGGAAGTTTTGGAGGAGAAGTGTTTTGAGGGATCCTTGCCAGGAATAATTGCATTGGTACAAAAATATCCACAGACGTCTACAAGATCCTTGTCTTGGAAAGGAAGATACTAAGTTTTTCACAGTAGTTTTCAGAGGCAGGTCCTTAAATTCTGATGTAACCTTATCTCTTTGCACAAATCTGTGGTCCCTGACTTATCAGTGCTGTAAGAAGCCCTTACAAAGTCCGATTGTTTGCTTTAAATAGCAAGAAAACAGGGCTTATATTTCAATCTGACCACTGCATTTATCTACAGAAAGATTAAGTAAATTAAATAATGAGGATGAAATAAAGGTTTAATTAATTTTAAAGAAGGTTTAATTCATGCTCTTGTTCTGCCACATTTTATTCCCTTCATTATTAACATTCTCCCCCACCTCCAAAAAAATCCATCTAAAATTTTTTTTCACAGAGTTGCCCTACCTACTGAAAGCTTGGAAAAGGGTAAGGAAAGCACCCCATTCTGTTAGGCTGGGGTGATTTTTCATATATTGGTCTTTATTTTATCTCCCCTTTTCATCTCCCACTGATGCTCTGTAACACATTTGAGATTTATTTTATGAAGAATTGCAAGATTAAATTAAAACTTTTGTCTGAAAATTCTGATATAAGTATTCAATTGCACTGTTTCCTTTACTCTAAAAACATGTACCATATGTATAAGTGAAGCGGCGAAGTACAAGTTTTGAACAGATTCTCCTGTTGTTACAGCAGAGATTTTTTTTTTGTTCTCAGTTCCAAAATTTTCTATTCCAATAATTTCATTCTTTTTAAACTTATAAAACTTCTTTCAGCTGTCATCTTGCCAGTGTTTCAGTTATGCATTTATATAATATCCAGAACTCCTGAACATCTGTAATCTAAGGTTGCAGTTACTTTGGGAGAGGAAGAGACAAGCTAGCTGCATGAGTAATACAGGTAAGAGTTAATCTTTACAATTTCAGCCAGCACATTAGGTCAGACATTGCAACTCATATACAAACCATGCAGTAGTCTCTAGATTACTGTATTCAATAAAAAAAGCATGTCTTGGAGACAAAACATAATTTGTCTTCACAAAAAATGCAAATGGAATGCAGACATAGGCTATTTATGAAATAAGTTACTACACTGCTGGAGCAAGGCTGGAAGAAAGAGATTTAAGCATATGTGTTACACTTTTGTGGAAGCCTCATGTTGTGTGAAATAGAGGTTTTCCTACAACTCCTGTAGCTGACCTTTCAATAAAATATTTGTTGAATTAGACTATACATTTTCTGAAACAAAGACTTGCATGAATAGTTCTGTTTGCAACAGAGATCTCTTTCCTGGGAAACATGTAAAAATCATTAAGGGAATGGTAGGATTTTATTCTGGTTTTTATTTCTTGACCTAAATTTATTGGGGTTCCTTAGAAACCTCCAGGAAATTAACACTTGATCTATTTCTTGTAAAGAAAAATTATGCCATTTAGGAAAGTCTGTACATTTGAATAACTTGAAATGGCCTTTTGAGGTGTCATGGCGTATGGTTCAATTTATTTCTGCATATTCCTCTTCTGTCTATATAGCCTTGGCTTCATCAAAACCTCCAAGGGAAGGAAATAAGTAATTTCACAAGATAAATCAATTTTTTTTTCTTAGCTGAGGAGGCAGTGCCCATGCAGGTCAGTACTAGTCCATGGCCTTACATTCAGCCATATTTCTCCAGTGTTACTCGATGCTTGTTCATGTCTGCAGTGCCATTAAATGTTGCAGCACTCGAGAAGTGGTTGCACCATATATATTTGCATTGTGCAGTGCAAGTCTCTCCCTATGAGCAGATCTATACACATAGCTCTCAGTGTGCTACACACACTGCTTTAGCATTTTCTCCAGTTTATTCTGAGTCATCATGCAGCTATTAAAGGAACAAAATCTAGCTGATGATTTTTTTCTTCAAGATTAAGAAGCGCAACTAACATATTTAACATAGTCAATGAGATTATTTTCTTCCATTTAGGTTTGTCTTCCAGAGCTTTTGCATTGTATTGGGAACATTTTTGATCTCAGATTATTTTCATTCAGTAACAGCAAGAAGAAAAGAGCAAGCGGAAGCTGTTGATTGTATTTTCTACGGAGCCCGTGTTTAAAAATCTGCTAGATGTTCTGAAATATACAGTTGAGGGTTTTGACTGGTTCAATTCTTATAATTCCAGGAACAGAGAAAGTGTGGAAATATGTCTGACCTTAATTATTACAATACTATTTTTTTCCAACTGAGATCTTTTAATCCATTTTTACACAGTAAGATCAGCATAAAAATATTGATACTCTTCTGGAAATCCATCAGAACAGTGTTTCTGATCAAGTCAAGTGCTGAAGTGTCCCAATATAGAAAGTGTTGGGATACCATGGTGATTGTATCTATAAAAATCTGTACCCTGTCAGGTTTCAGGGATTAAGAGCAAACACACTGTGCAGTATACCTTATGAAAAGTCTTTGGTAGGAAAACAGACTACAGCAATAAGTACTGTGATCTTCTTCATGTGTCTGAACTCAATCTACTATATCAGCTGTTTTGAATGTCACTAAAGGTTGACTGTAGAGACTAAGAGCTGAGCAGAAACTCCAGCAAACCTACACTAATTTCTGTAAGGTTTATAATGCAGTGCTAGAGATTAAGGGTAATTTTCAGTATGTGTCTCATCTATTGTTTCATCAGGGTTCATTGCTATGAAACGCAGTGAACTCCTTGAACCAATACGAAGTCTGGCAGCTGCAAGAAAGCCCTGGCCTTTAAAGTCAGGCTCCCTGTTATCAGTGTGCCATCTTCATCAGGAGCACCTAAACTTTAGATATGAGTTCCTCTCTATCCACCATGTCAAACAGAAGCTTGTTCCAGAAGCTCACTACTCTTAATTCTCCTTCCTCTAATTTTCAACCTGAATTTATTTCTGTCTGGTTTACATTTTGTCTTGTGTTAGTCTATCTTGCAGTTCATGCAGTACTTCTGCCTCCACACTGATTCTCTTTCCTTCTGACACCATCCTACTTCATCTTCCTACACCATCCCCTTCATTCTTTCGTTCTGTAAAAAAATCACTCATAACTCCTCTCCACATCACAGCCTTCATTTTGGTAAAATGAACAAGTCATGCTCTTTAAGTGCTCTCTGTAAAGTCAGACTTTCTCATTTCCCTGTTCATGCTATGAAATTTTCCCTCCTGCTTTTGCAATTTTGAGTCCTCCTCTTTTTTTGGGTGAGGATACCTAGAACTTGATGGAGTTTCCAGATGAAATCTCATGAGTACATTACACAATGGCATTAATATTTCCCGAGCCTTGGCAAATACATTTTCTGATACACTCTACTGCTGTGCATTTATTTTTTTTTTAAATTGTTTAGTGTTATGTCTCTTGGGTGAGAGAGATTGTAACATCTGTCTTTTACCATCATTTGTGTTACGTTCAGTTCAGTAGGTACTAGGAACTTAGGCCTATTGTAAAGTTTAATAATAAGTTTTATTAGTATCAATGAAATGAATCTGTCATTACTTGAGAATATTGGTGATATGCTTTATTAATCACTGGTTACTTCATTTCTCTCTATACTTTTGGTTAATCTGCTTCTCATTCACACAGAGCTTGCACATGTTCATTTTAGCATTTTTACTTCTCTACTGTGCCTGCTCTTCAGGAAATGCAAAAGAGTTTACAAATCTTACTGTTGCATATTCAAGTCTTAGTGCTATGTAATTGTAAGGTTCAGTCTTCTCATAATAAAATATATAGATTTTTTTACAGGAACTATATAAACAGTAGTCAACATTATATTACCTTAGAATTAGAATCATAGAATTGTAGGATTGTTTAGTTTGGAAAAGACCTTTAGGATCAAATTCAACCATCAACTGAGCACCACCACCAGGTTAACCATTAAACCATATCCTCAAGTGCCATAGCCACATGTTTTTTGAACACCTCCAGAAATAGTGACTCCACCACCTCCCTGAGCAGTCTGTTCCAATGCTTGACAACCCTTTCTGTGAAAAAAAAAAAATCCTACTATCTAATCTAAACCTCCTCTGATGCAACTTGAGACCATCTCCTTGCTTGTTACCAATGACAAAAGACCAGCCTCCACCTGTCTACAACCTCCTTGTGGGTAGTAGCAGAGAGCAATAAGGGTGCCCCTTTCATCTCTCTCCAGGCTAAATAATCCCAGTTCCCTCAGCCACTCTTCACCAGACTTGTGCTCCAGCCCCTTCCCAAGCTCCAGTGCCCTTCTCTGTAAACACTTCAGACTCTCAGTGTCTTTCTTGTAGTGATGGGCCCAAAACTGAACACAGTACTCAAGGTTCAGCCTCACCAGTGCCAAGTACAGGAGGACAATCACTGCCCTGATCCCGTGGGCCATATTATTGCTGATACAGGCCAGGATACCGCTGGCCTTAATAGAAGTAATGTTCATAATAAACTCTAATGAAGCTGCTACTTAGATGACAACATATTTATTAGACCAAATATAATTTAATTTATTCAGTGATTCATGAAGAAAAATGCTTGTATTGTTACAGACTGTATAGACTGCAGCATTATACAGAGGAAAACACAGAGAGAGAAGCAAGTCAGAATCTTACTAGACTTTCTGATACAATAAAACAGATTTTTACTGTATATAAAGTGTGCTTTTATGACTTTAAATTCAAGATGACTGAAGACTGAGACATATAACTGCTTGCATTTAATTTTACACAACCGTAGCAGTATGATTTAATGCTTGTAGTCTGTATACTGTATTTCTTAGTTTACTTAATGTATGTTATGTACAAGGAGTACATTTAGCCTAACTGTAAAAAAAGTAAGCCTCAAATTTTAATGCTACATTTGACATTAGAATCACCATTGTTTCTACAGCCTTCTGATATCCCTAGCAGACCAGGGACCTTGCTTTAAGGGAACTAGGTTCAAGAAAGATCAAGACTGGATGGTCCCTCCAATATGAATGCTGTTCTTGCTATTGCAAGGCTGTAAAACTGAGCATTGCAGACTGCACAATGTTCCTCAAAGAAGGTCATAGAATCAGGGAATCATAGATTGGTTTGGGTTGGAAGGGACCTGAAATGACATCTAGTTCCAAACTCCCTGCCATGGACAGGGACACCTTTCACTGGGTGAAGTTGCTCAAAGCCTCATCCTACCTGGCCTTGAACACTTCCAGGGATGAGGCAACTAAATCTTTACTGGGCAATCTGTTCCTGTATCTCACTACCCTCCAAGTAAAGTGTTACTAACATCTAATCTAAAACTCTCTTAGTTTAAAACCATTCCCCATTGTCCTGTCATTATGTGCCCTTGTAAAACTCACTCTTCCTCATTTTATAAGCCTTCTCCAGACACTGGAAGGCCGCAGTGAGGTGCTCCTGGAGCCTTGTGTTCTCCATACCGAACAATCCCAGCTCTCTCAGCCTGTCTTCAAAGAAGAGGTCTCATGGGAGACTGACTCCAACAGCCCTTCCTGTGCTGGGCACCCCAGAGCTGAGTGCAGCACTCCAGGTGGGGTCTCACCAGAGCAGAGCAGAGGGGCAGAATCCCCTCCCTCGCCCTGCTGGTCTCACTGTTTTTGATGCAGCCCAGGACACAATTGGTTTGGCTGCAAGTGCATGTTGATGGGTCATGTCCAGCCTTTCGTCCATGAGAACCCCAAAGTCCTTCTCTGCAGGGCAACTCTCAGTAAGTTCTTCTTCCAGTCTGTACTCATGTTTGGATGACTGAATTTTTTTTATTATTATTATTCTTTCTGTTACTGATATTAATGGAAGCCTTATGCAGTAATTCTGAACTTTGGGGGAAGTAATTTACAATATTCAACTTTTTAAAAAATGTGACTATTGAGGCTATTTGGTGGACCAGTGAAAATATTGGCCAATCAAATCTATAGGTTTCTTCTTGGAAAAAAAATCTGACTTTCTTTACTGACAACATTAAAACACCAAAAAATGGAAAAAAAAAAAAATCTTGTGGCCACTGATAAATGATTATAGTAACAATTTTGAATGAAACTGCTGATTCATTTATTATTCATGTGTTGCCTTTTCATCTTAGAAGTAGATTAAAAGCAGTATCAGGGGAACTAACTTTTTATTTGGTTTTGTATAATGCATAGCACAGAAGGATCTCTAAGCACTGCGTAAGTAGCCTAGATTGTTGCCTGAACCTGAATAAGCTGGCAGAAAAGGATATTTTCTATCAATCTTTTGTCCTTTGTCAACCAGTATGGTGTTGCCTTTAAAAACATATGTCTTTGAAGAATATGTCCTATGTCTTTCAAGACTTGTAAGGGAAAGAGGAAAAAAGTTAATAACTTAATCACTGAATAACTGAAAAAAAAAAAATCCACGTTCAACACAGAGACATATAACCCAGTAAAAATGGACAAATGTTATAGTTTGTGGAAGTTGTACTCATTGCTGCAGTGATCTGGGATCATAATTCCCATGTTTTATTCAGGCGTCCACCTATGAAATTTAGAGGTGTAATCAAATAGCATTCCAATTCGTGTCAGACTGGCCTTGAAAGAGAAATAGACACAAATAAGTAATTCATAGATTATCTGAACAACAACTGCAAAAGCACAAACCAAATCAAAATTTTATTCCAGAATATGTCACTTGAAAATACATCCCATTGTTTAGAGAGGTAGTGACTGTAGCTGCTGTGTATCCAGAATAGAGTCTGATTGGAAAAACATTTGGTAAGAGATTTTTTTGAGTTGTCAGAATGTAAAGAGATTTTCTGCTTATCGTTCCAATTCAGGGAGTTTTTACATGTGTCTGTCTGGGCTGTACTGTGTGGTAACTCCTGAACTTTATAGCAAAACGCACCTCAGAGTAAGTGAACTCTGTTCTGGATCTGCAATATGATTGCATTTGATTTAATACAGGCATTCTTGAATTTGCACCTAGCAAAAACAAAATCAAACTATAAAATACCTCAGTAAGCACTGAAATGGGATTCCTTCCCCATTCTGATATTTGCAAATTGTCTGGTAAAACAATGCTTATTCATATAGGGAGACTGAAGGAAAAGTTTCCTAGCAGTCTAAAAAAGACATAAATTGAGCTGGCTGTCAGGTCAATTTGATTTGGGAAGAAATACCAACATGATCAACCCATCATATGTGAAGGGAGCTTCCATTTCTTCTCAAACACAATATCTTTAGGACACATACGCCTTGCATGAGCTTAGGGGCTTTACTTATTTTAGGTATAATAGTGCATATATGGTTAGGTGTTAAATATGTGTTCAGTCTTTACATGCCCTGTTAAAAGAGGAAGGAAATGTTTCTGTGGTAGGAGATGTTATTCCATTTTCTGGCACTACAGCACATTTCTCTACCAGCTGTTTTTTTCATCATTGTTCCTCAGTTTGTTTATAGGAAATATGTGTAACATTTTTCAATGTTGCTAAATTACTCTGATGAATCTTTGATTTATGATGAGCAAATTTGTAAGCATCGCAGCATGTCTTTTTACAAGTAGAATATTTTTAAGACCTCTGAGCATTCTGCATAGAATTTTAGCATGTGAACTACCTTAAGTGGCTTCAAAAGCTGACCACCTTCATATGCATTACTGGAGTCAGGTAAAGAATACTGGTTTCTCTGAAATTCAGTCAATCAGGGAACAATTCAAAGAATGACAATTACATGATCTGTTGGCCGAAAAAAGTGTCTAACATATGTGCTAACAGACACTACTAACTGATGGAATATTTGGTAATAAGGATTTGGACTGAAAATATTAAAAATGGGGAAAACATTTCCAAGAGAAGGAGAAATATTTAACTTTTCAAGTCAAGTGAGCGATACGTAGAATCATAGAGAACATTTTTTTTCACAGTGCACCTTAACTGAATCTAAGAGAATTCAGCTCAGCTAGACAGAACTAGACAGAAAGAGAGTTTAGATAACATAGCTGGCAAAAATGTTTAGAAATAGCAAATATAAGTCTTTGTACAAGGCAGCCTTTGCACAAGGCAGCCTTTGCAAAAAGTCCTGTTCAGTATGAACTTACTGAAAAGATGAAAAGCAATGAGAAAGTTGAATGCATATTGTCTGTGAATGCAGCTTTCAAAACTCTGAAGATTCAAAAAGGGATGAAAAGTACAGTTTGGTAATGAAATATATAAAGAAAAGATTTGCTAGCAAAGAAGGTTAACATAAATTCATTACATTTGCATTGTATTTCAGCAGTATGTAGGAATAAATGGCCAGAGAGAGATAAAACTATGCAGTCAGGTAATATAGTCTTGAAAACACAACTGTTTGCAGTTCTTCATAACATTGACGCTGGAACTTTGTTGCTATTGAAATGACAGGAAATTATCTGGTTGAAAAAATCCACAAGATTTATTTTTGCTATAATTGTCAACAGTTTTTCTGTATTATTAAATGTCTTCATTATTTTCTGATCTCAATAAAACTTGCACCAATATGAAGCTTCATCCAAAGCAGCACTTTGTAAGTGACTTTTTAAATCATTAATGTGACATTATTTGGCTTTTTGAATAAAGTAAATTAATAGAAGGAGTAACAATTCAACACGTATATCACCAAAGAATGAAAGAAATTTTAAAAACCCCAGTCCACAATACTAGCATATGAAATAGCAAATATTGTGCTGGTTAACTGTGAGCAATGAGCTCAGCATATATTCACAGGACAGGCTGGTTGTCAGTGAAATAATCAGGTATTGGCACCTTCATTCATTGGGATTGATACAGAACCAAGGGTAGGTTATCAATCCCCACAAAATACATGATCAGAAGGTTTCCAAATGAACAACAATGAGATGAAAGCATAACACTGTAAACAATGAAGTTATAAGCTAGAATTATTTCATATATTGAGGAAAACATTAAGGATATAATTTTAAAGTCAAGGATCAATGTTTTTAAGAATGATCAAGTGTCTTTGTTTCATTTCATGACCAATTCAGTACCAGTCAGGAATTCACCACAGAGGAACTATGTTTTTGCCATATGATCATCAAAGACTGAGATAATGAAGCTAAAGGAAGAAAGAACATACAAAAAAGCAGATGTGCCAAGACACAGCAATAGCTGAAAAGGAATGAAACAAAAAAGTCTACTTTTTAGTGAAAAATGTAGGCATACTACAGGAAAAGTCATCATCACTGTCTGTAATTAGACATATATTTAGCTAAGTTACCAGACACTTCCCATTAACTTTTGTCATTTGTACTGAAACTTTAATCACTTGGGCTGAAATTTTCTACACCATGACAGTAGCTTTAGGCAATATAGATTTTTATCTTCTTTAAATGTCAGGTAACTATGTAGTTTCTTTAAATAAAAAACAAGTGGGAGAAAAGAAGCAATATTTTTTATGACGTTTAAAAATCAGAACTACTATTTTTAAGAACTGCTGGAGTTTTGGAGCTAGAACTTGAACTCTGTTACATTACATGGGGCCTCATTTGATTGGGAATTATTCTGGGTAGATTACCAGCATAAGAAAGATTTAAGCCTAGAAAAGCAGAACTTCTTTCCAAAGTTTCTTCTAAGATGGATGAGAACAGAGGTTTCTCTAACTACTACAATAGCTGCCTGAAACTAGTTTACACTTAGTAAGATTTTTTTCCTTCCAGCATGAATTGAATATACCTGCAGAAATTTCTGCAAAAGTGGAAAAACACTTGGAGCCATGGAGTTTGAAGCATGAAAGAGAATATGACCCTGTTTCATACAGAGGTCACACCTATGCCAAGAAATATAAAACAAAACATATCCTCTCACTCAGTTTTTTGGTAAAGATGTTTTATCATCACGAGTGGATAGAGATTCCATGTAGGATGTCCAAAAATATGTGTCTGAAGAAGTGAGGGGAGGGGACAAGAGAGGAGGAAGCTTGTCTGGATAAAGTTTTATTTCTATGTCTGAAATCAGTTTTGATAAGAAACACAGGATGCATTATAGGTTTTAGATTTAAATGAACTGATGTACAAATTTTTTTTCATGTTCTTTTTATGATATATGACACCTTACAAGATTTTAAGGTTGTGTATTGATCATTACTGAGCAGAGGAAACTGAAACTGAAATAGCAATATTTTCTTTCTCAAGAGTAACAGTAGGTGAAACTTAGAAAGGATTCTGAATAGCACAGTTATTAATCTTACAGAAAAGTCATTCAAGTTGCATCCAAGTTGAATTAAAGCAGGAAGTCCATCTGTACCTGGGTTGGGAGGAAGCAGAATGAAGGAAGAATTCCAGCACTGATGCAGTGAGGTCAGGATGCCATGGAAATATATGGTCAAAAAGTTTCTGTCTGAAAAGTACCTCAGAAAGTTCATTTTACATAGCATGTCATCAAATATATTGTGATTACATATTTCAGTTTTACTTGTAATCTCTTTATTCCCAAACTCATAATCATTCCTGTCCAAATCTTTCTCTAAAACATTTATAATTACACCAGCACTTTGTTGTACTTAATAGCCCAATAGCATAGGACAAGATTGATGAGGATGAAAACAAAGATCTGAAGAGAAAGTGTTGCAGGAAAACCGCAGATTAATACATAGGAAGAAATACTGTCATTCTGGAGATAACACTGCTTTAGAGGTGGGCTTCTAGAGTTTAGAGTCAGGGAAAGTAGATGTTGACTGAAATATACTGAGCCATAATCTGCAGAGATAAGTTTGGATGCTTCTGGCACTAAGCAGATGGAGTTCAGGAAGGAAAAGGCTGCATTTTGTGATCTCTTTTGAAGTTGCTTAGAGACATATTGGTCTGAATTCCATGACTGCAGTACACTTGTTCTTCTATTAAACTAAGTGAATTGGTCAAGTAGTTTAAAAAGAGGATCCTTGATATCTGCTTTCAAAATCAAAATATTAACAGTTTGTGAAAACAGTAATTTTAGCATAGGCTTTTGGCAGTTTTGTTCTTCAGTTGTAAAATGAAGTTGATCCTACAATCTAAGCTCACAGGTACTCTGTGAAGCCAAATTTGTTAATACCTTGGAAATACTTACATGGTGAAGAAAGAACAGGAAGAAAATAATTGTTTTTAATAAAAATTCTGAAAAGAATTTAGTTAACAGGCATATGAACACACGTTGGGTTGAATGATCAAAACAATTATTGACAAGATATTAATGGAGAAGGAACTGTGAGGAAAACAAATGAGAAATACCTATGTCAGGGCTGTGCCAAAAGTAAGCATACAAAGAGGTGAATGTGTATTGTGTATATAGTTATAGTTACATCCCCCATTCTATCGAATATAAAGTACAAGCACTTAGAAATAAAGACCAGCTCAGGTTTTTTTTGGGTTATTTGTTTTTTTTGGGGGGGTTTATGAAATCAAATGCTTTTATGGAAGCAAATGCCAAAATTGCACATATTAATAAATATTGAACGAGCGAGAATCTGCTCCCCAAAATACACCCAAGCAGGTGGAGATGCCTGAAGGAAGCTGCAGGGGTGGGGAGAAAGTAGCATTGTCTAAAATGAAGGAGTAAAGTTGATCCTGGGAAAAAGAGAGCGTGGGGGAAATATGCTTTTAGGTTTAACTTTGTGTTTTGGGTTTTTTTCCTGGGTTTTAGGGTTCAGATTTTTGTTGTGTTTGTTGGTTTGTTTGTTTTCCTCATTACCATTCTCTATTCGTAATTGGCAATACTTAACACTTAATCTTCCCCAAGCTGAGTCTCCTTTGTCTGTGATGATATTTGGTGAGTGACCTTTGGTGTCCTTGTTTCAGCCCATGAGGGTTTTTTTTCCCCCATTGTTCTGTTGAGGAGGGGGAGCAAAAGAGTGGCTTGGGGGGCACCTGGCAGCCAACCAAGGTCAACCCTCCACAAGAACTTTGAGCCCTTCATCTCAAAGAAGGGATTGATTTTGCCTAATACAACCTTGGAAAAACATGATATGCTTTACAGAAACAAAATATTTTTAATTGAAAGGTCAAAATTGCTGAAAATTCTGTTATGTAATTGTATCTACTGAGATCAGAAATGTGGATCTACTGTGGATCTGGAAAACTCTAGAAAGTGAATGTATGCAGATGTTCTGTCTCTTGAAAGCAGGCAAATTAATACATACAGTACTATTAAGTAAATAAATGAAAATATCCATGGTTTAATAAAAAGGCAAGTTGGGAGGGAGACATATTAACTTTACACACTATTCCACACTCCCTGGAATTTCTTCTGCTGTTTGCCAGATACCAGTGAGTAGTTCTGTCCATTTTCTTGAGAATGAAAACTCCTTTGTGAAAATTTAGAACCAAGTGCTTACAATAAGTGGAATAATTTAGCTGTCACATTTATAAAAGGGTATCAGGGTATGCGGATGCATCATCGTCACAAATACTACTTTAACATTTTATTCAGACATGGGATTTTCAACGTTTGCAGAAACAGGAATAGAGAAAAGTGTTGTCAGAAGTCTCCTATAACCTCTAGAGAAATGGATTGGTATTATTCGCATATCAAGGAAAACATCTTAGAATCAAAAACAGTCTTACTGGTACGGTGGAGAAAATGTCACAAAAGAGGGCTGTGAAAAATCTCTCTCTAGGATGACCACCACCAACAGAAATGCATTACCAGCAGTGAAGAAAGATAGAGTTTTTAAAGGTGAACAAATTCATGCTTTTCTTTCTCATAGAAGCTTTTAGATGGAACACTTTAGAGCTTTCTGATAAAGGGAACAATACTTACAGGTGTATATGGGCACACCCAGTCTATGTTTGCCAAATTGCAGGCACAATGTAAAAAATCACTCCAAAAGGGAAAGAAAATGTAGCTTAATGCATTGTAAGAGATATATTTAGTCTTAAAAGTTGATATGAATTTACTAGCATTTGAGTGGTGATCATAGAAAATGATATTTGAGAGTGCAGAGCAGTCAGTCAGTCAGTCAGACAGAAATAAAGATCAGAGATGTCTGAGGGGAAAAATTCCTCATTGATGGCAAATTTTGTCACTGCTAGCTCTCTTCTCTAAATACTCTCTACAGCAGAAAAAAAATCCTAGTCTTCGAAAATATTTTCTGCAATGCTTTAAGTCCTTTGTGTGAGGCTAGTGAAGTTTACCATAAGAAAAAAGTAGGATATTATTGTATACCAGGGTTTTTTGATGGTGGTGGTGGTATTTTTTTTTTCCACTTAAAGGATATGAAAAGTCTGCAGAAAAGTACTAATGGACATTTAAATATACATTTCCTTTTGCAAGTGCAGGGACTAGAAAATACACCTATCCTGTCATCTGAACTGTGTATTACAAGGGGTGGCTGTTTCTATATATAATAATATTTTTGATGATAGAAGACTTAAAAAATAATTGCATATGTTCTTATAAAACAAAATGTTCCAATTTGTTTTGCAAACAATATTTTCCTTGCTGGGTTATGTTCAGCCTTTTCAATTTCATTTTTTCTCCAGCTTGGACAGAAAATCCTGACAAATAGTAAAGAATCCATTGGTAGTAACAGTCCAGGACCTGGTGGCTCTCCTGATCAATACAGGTATTGGACAAGTGAGTTCACAGAATCATAGAATGACAGAATGGGTCAGGTTGGAAGGGACTGCACTGGGTCATCTGACCCAACCTCCCTGCTCACGCAGGGTCATCCTAGAACACATTGAATAAGATTGCAATCAGATAGTTCTTGAATATCTCCAGTGAGGGAGACTCCACAACCTCTCTGGGCAACCTGTTCCAGTGCTCGGTCACCCTCACTGTAAAGAAATTCTTCCTCATGTTCAGGTGGAACTTCCTGTGCATCAGTTTCTGCCTGTTGCTTGTCCTATTGCTTGGCACCACTGAGAAGAGACTGGATCCGTCCTCTAGACACCCTCCCTTCAGATACTTCCCTCTCAGTCATCTTTTCTTGAGGCTGAACAAGCCCAACTCTCTCAGCCTATCCTTACAAGAGAGATGCTCCAGCCCCTTAATTATATT
Organism: Scytalopus superciliaris; assembly: GCA_013400415.1. Lineage (NCBI taxonomy): Eukaryota > Metazoa > Chordata > Aves > Passeriformes > Rhinocryptidae > Scytalopus > Scytalopus superciliaris. The sequence goes on along the minus strand of VXBX01001175.1, from coordinate 1,427,326 downwards.
TACTGCCCTCTGCTGCACCCACTGCAAAAGTTCCGTCTCTCTTGTACTGAGTAGCCCAGCACTGGACACAGCACTCCAGATGTGGCCTCACCAGGGCTAAGTAGAGGAGCAGGATCACTTCCCTTGACCTTCTGGCCATGCTTTTCCTAATGCACTCCAGGATACCATTGGCCTTCTTTCCCACAAAGGTACATTCATGTCTCATGGACAGCTTGTTGTTCACCAGATTCCTCAAGTCCTTCTCGGCAGAGCTGCTTTCCAGCAGGTTGGTCCCCAGCCTGTGCTGGTGCCTGGGGTTATTCCTCCCCAGGTGCAGGACCTTGCAATTACCTGTGTTGAACTGCATTAGGTTCCCCTCTGCCCAAGTCTCCAACATGTCCAGGTCTTGATGAACAGCAGCACAGCCCTCTGGGATATCTGCCTCTCTTTTCCATTGTGTATCATCATCAAACTTTCTGGGGGTGAACTCTGTCCCTGAATCCAGGTAATTGATGAATAACTTGGAAGAGACAAGTGCTGGTACTAACCATGAGGAACACTGAGTTACAGGCCTCCAAATAAAAGAAAGGAATTGAATTGATTCAAATTAAGAAAGTATGCATTTAAACTTTTAAGAATGGGAGGAAAAGGAATTTCTAGCTGGTGGAGTATGCTAAATATTAAAAGAAAGTGTATTTCATCACAAAAAGGACTCAGAAAACTTGCTCAGGAAATTGTCACTGTAATTAGCCAGATAATGGTAGCTGTCATATTTTAGACTACTCAACATGAGAGATCACAGAGAAAATAGCTATTTCATATGCTTAGCAATTTTTATTTGTTAATTATATGTGTTTCAGACATTATAATACCTAAAGACAGAACACTTTTTTTTTTTTTTTTTTCATGCAGTTAACTTTCACAGTAAAAATAACCAGTTTGCATCAGGTGATGCTGGTTTATCTGAACTTCAGTAGGAACGGTATACACATACTTGCAAGACACATAACTGCCTAGGATAGGTAATAGCAAGTTCTAAAATACCACGTACCTTTCTGATACATCACTGTGTGGACCTCTGATCAGGGCATGGCATACTTCACAGATCTGGTCCATGGTGAGGTGCACCGTGCTTAAATTGGCTGGTGTCATTAAAGAGTGTTGTTCACAGTACAACTTCATCAGTCGCTGGGAGCAGTGAAACTTGTGATGTTGGCTTGGCTTTAGAGAGGCCCTTGGACAGCATGGTGTAATATTCTTATTTGATTAATAAAGCTACAGTTCTTGAAGAGATGCATCTAATATTTCAGGTGAGCAAGACAATATTATGCTCATGCTTTTGATTAGGTACATACTGGCTACGTGTATATTGAATAATTTTGCAAACTGTGTATTCATTGATTAATTATACTGTTGATTAGCTATGCCTTGATTAAGTACCAGTCATGTGGTATCCATGATACAGAAGTGTACATCCAGATTAGTCATTATGTGGATCACTAACTCCTCATACAGCAGTCCTTAGGCAGACTGCTGCACAGTTACATTTCACATGCAGTCACATGCAGAAATTGCAATGTTCAAATCTTAAGGGTAAGCCAAGCCCAGCCTAACAAAGCCTCACTTTAACAACAAAGTATGTTTTATAATAGGAAGGCCATTGAAAGATAGATGTTTATTCTCAGACCCCAGATAAACTATAATTTTATAGCATGATGCTACTAAATTTATTTCTAGAAGGAGTTGTCAAATGAGCCAAGTAACGGAAAACTTTAGCTCAAAGAAACCAAGCAACTACAAGGTGCTCGAAACAGTCCAGACAAATCCTGCAGTTGTCTTCCCAGAAACTTCTTGTTTACTTAGTTCATCACACAAGTGGTTGTCTGCCATGTACAACATCACATAGGTGAAGGTACTGATCTTGGTGCTCCAGGCTAAATAAACACAAGCACAGAGGAGCCTGTCACCAGCAGAATAGATTGAATTCAGCTCTCTTTCAACATGGAATCAAGTCTCAGGACGCTACTGATGAAAAAAAAACTTGAAAGATAAAAAGGACGTGTTCTGGGGTAGAAGTGGAAGGAAATACTTTTCCTTTTCCTCTGCAAGAAGAAAGAAAAAACAAAGTTAAAAAATATTCCAGTGCAACAAAGGGATAAACCCAAGATCTTTTATGAATAATATTAATTGCAAGATAGATCAGACATGGTAGAAGAATTTGGAGGGTATATTTGCCTCAAGTGTCTCAAGAGAAACTCCTCATAACGTGGACATTTTATTTTCCTGTTTTTTCATGAATGAGGGTGTTATTTCACTGGTCTGTACACAGATGTCTCTGTCACTATTAGTCAAACTGTTTATAGGCAAAAAATGGTAGAATCTGAGACAAACAAAAAAAAAGGGAAAATCAAAAGAAAAAAAAAAAAGAAAGCTTCCACATAATATTTTCTTAGTTATATTTTTGCTAATGGCAGAGATAATTTTATGACTCAGTTCAAAGGAATCAGGATTAGGAACAGTTTAAGAGTCCTTGAAAATTCCAGATTATGGACACTACAATTGATTCCTACTCATATCAAGAAATACATGGGGTTTTGGGAATATCTAGCAAAGCAGGAAACAAGCAATCAGAAAGGCCTAATATCCACGGAAGTCTGCAACATTCCTCAGAAGTGGAATTTATGAGTGAAAAAAAGTATTATTTACACAAAGAATTGCATTTTATTAGACTGCATAAATATCCTCCGCTTGCTACATGTTAAAGCCTTGGGAAAATGCAGTGTATCAAAGACAGAAATGCTTCTCTACAAGAGAAGCATTTTTTTGTCTGCATAGCACACTTCCCTTGTCTTTAGCAGCCTATTTTTTGCTGGGTATTGTATTTTCCTTTATTTTTTTGTGTCTTTTTGATTCTCTAGATTGGAATAAAATAAAGTCACTCTGTGCTGTATGTATTTGCATGCCAAGTTCCACGGACTGTTCCAGCAGTCTATCTGTGATGCCCTATTTACATTTTACTGCCATTGATTGCTCTAATTGTTTGATCCTGGCTCATCCATTTTAGGTTTAGCAAGTTAAGATTTTATTCCCCATTCCAAATAATTCAATTCAGTTCAACTAATTTGTATCACTAGGGGCTTGGTGTATTCTGTATGCACTTAAAATGCTTTTGCATATTATGTCTGCTGCATTCTTAGGGATTATTTAATTCAATGAGTCATGTTGGTTTTCAGACTATTGCCACTGTGATAATGAAAATCATATATAGAGTTGATTGGAATGGAGTCTTAGAGATCAACTAATAGTAGATCAGTAGTTCATGTCTAAACTTGTCACATGATGCAACATGATGGCTACGTTTCAAAAGCAAGTTATCATTAACTGATTCCTCATAGAAGAAAGCAGAAACCAGAACTGTACAGGTACAGAGGAGCTCTGAAGATGATTAGAAACCAAATACTGTTTGTAGCCTGTTAAATCTAATGTAGATTGTGTTAAATAAAGCTGCCCAAATCAGTGCTTTCACACCTTTTCACATCAAGAACAACTTGTACGTCCATCCTCTCTGGAAGGATTAATTTCATTTTTGATAGGAGTCATTGCAAGCTGTAGTTATAGCCAAGGACTTTTCCCAGAAGAGTAAATTATTCTAACAGCTTCTAAAGCCAGTTTTGTACTTGGAAAAAGTAGATGCATCTGATAGGAGAAACAGCAGAGAAATTTTTAGTAACATTTGTTCCATGAAGATAACAGTAGCACAGCACTTCCTAGTCTAATTGCATTTATGAGATATATATATATATACCCAACATGTATTTATAGATCTTACACAATGGCATTCTGCCCTCCCTCTTGATGTTTTATCCTTAACCAATGAAGTCTTCTCTGCAGCAAAATTTCCCAGAAAAAAAAAAAAAAAAAAGGTCTAGTTTTACAGTTCTAAACTAAACAAAGGAAATCAGCTTCCCCACCTGCTGTGGCTGGCTGAATACAGAGAGAAAAGCAGTGTTAATTCAAAACAAAATCACACAGTGAGGATCCATTCACAGCTATTCTCATGTTCTGCTGGCTTTGTAAAAGACAGTAAAAACATCTGTCTGAAACCAATTCTTTTTTTTTTCAAGGGATACCTTTGTAAGCCCAGTTTTATTGGGAACACACCTGACATTCAGTGAGCAAATATGCACTCTGGTCTCCCATGGGTCTTACCTTCCATCATGGCTTCAAAAATACTTAGGGTGTGTCTCAACTCTGCATATTAGGAAATCCTCACTAATGCATGTGGGATGGACTAATTAATCTTTTTGTAATACCAAAAATCTCTGTTTGCTAACATGAAGCTAGGACTATCCCATATAAAAAGGCAGATTTTCCACAATTCCTTACCCACTTTCAAATAACTGCATTACCCCATATTTCCATGTGAGGCAGGAACTCAGAGATGCTGATTTATAAACCCATGTGACATTCAAAGTGAAAGGCAAGGGAACAGCTACTGACTCAAATGACAATATTTCTGATTTCTGTGAGGCCCAGTGCAATTATTTTCAGGATCAATGGCCACATTAACACCAGAGGGAAAGTGCAGCTGGACATCATGACTGTTTTTAACTCTCTAGCTCATCCATAGTAGGTGGGGCAAAACATGAGATAACTTTGACCTTTCACTTGTTCCTCCAAAGCATTCTTCAGGTTTCTTAGAAGTGAAATGCTTCTTACTTAGACTTGAAATAGATAACTTTACTGTACCTTTAGTATATCTTTCAAATGCCATCTTTGACCCTGAAAGTACAGAGTTATGGGAGTGTATGTCTTCATGAAGATAATGCATATTAGCCTCACAATTGTATCCCAGAAAGTTTTGTTCCTGCCTTTTTTTTTTCCCTTAATTATTGATAAAACTGCTAAATCTAAGATATCTAAGATAAATCTAAGATTTGCTAAGATATCTTAATATCCTTCATATATAGATGTCACAGTAGCACCCAAAGACCGCAGATCTTAAAAATGATGGGCTAAAGAACTATACTCATTTTGGTAGAAAGGGGAATAAGAAGTAGAAAATATAAGTAAGTTGCCCAAGATAATATCAAAAGAACCTGTCACCAAGCAAAAGGAAAAACTCAGTTCTCAGTTACCTGTGTCTATCCTCAGGATCACAGAACGGTCACTGAAACTGCAAGAGAACCACAGCTCAAGATTACTGGTCCTAGGGACTGTCTAAATAATGTGCTCACTTACAAGAAAATTTTACCATCAGGTCTCTGTTAAACTGTAATAAAAAACATTTTCAGGCAGTTCCATATCTCTTTTGTATCCCTGTCTACATTGTCCCAAGCTGATCATATCACAGTCCATTCAAGATCTACTTTTCAGCAATGGGAAACCATCTCCTGTGACTGATTCCTGAGACCAGTCCCCAGCCAGTGAGACACCAATAAAAGGAAGAGAGGAATCAGGCTAGCCTCTTTCCTTCAGGCTGTATCAGGCTGATGCTATTCTGAGAAGACAAAAGCAAAAAATTAAAAGATGGACCTCTGCCACTTCCCCTTGTTGTTTTGCCACTGGCTTTCCACAACATTTGGAGGTGCAATAATGAAAATAAACAATTAGCAGGAGAAACAAGATAGGAAGAAAGATGGATTGGCACTCTCCAACTTCTTTTCTTTTTTTTTTTTTTTAAGTGAAAATTATATTGGACACAGCAATCTTTCTGAAACCATCTTGCTTTTGGTTATCCTGGTGAACATTCAGCATATGACGTCTGTGATTTTCTAGAAATCTATCTGTGAATGCTGATTAGAATAAAGGGTGTTCATAACATAAAAAGGACTAGTTTACACATTCATCTGACCTATCTAGGACCAGTAAAATTTTAAGGGACACGCCAAATGCAATTGTTTTTTACAGCAAAGGCATTTAATGCAGTGAGTATTTTCTTACTCTTCACCTCTCCTCTCCTTCTTTTGTAGTTTTCTACATGCCTACACCATAGCTTTTCTTATACATGTATGTATACCCCATAGTTATTTTACCATCCTACCTACAGATATAATAAATGACAACTTTAAGATCAGCGGAGTAACAGAATAGGAGAAAAAGGAAGGTGCCATTTGGTCTATGAACTCAAAAGAAGATACAGTCTTTTCCAAAGGAGCCAGTTCTGGTCTGTCTGGCTATGCCAAATTTAAAGAGCTGAAGGCCTCTGAATGCAAGCTGGGAAGGCGGAAATGTGTAGCTCCATGCTAGAAGGAGATAAGGGAGACTGTGAAATGCTAGACAAGAAAAAAAGAAATTTTAGCCAGGAGTAGGTCACTCTTCTTTCATAGAGAAATGACTGTTATTAATTTTCTGCAGCTTACATTTCCCTCTCAGCAGAGTATTTATCTTTCCAGGTTACTGTTGTATAATAGTAAATTCTTAAGGTTTGCTTTTCTATTTGGTCACGCAGTGCCAGATAGCTTTGCAGCATGTCCAAATAATTCAACATCTTACTTAAAAAAAAAAAAAAAAAAAGGTTGTAGCAACTATTAATATATGTGACCCTCAAGGGTAAGAGGAAAACCAGAGCCTTTATTATTTTTTTCATTAATTTTTAGAATGTGGTGTGAGTAAAGGATGGTGTAAATTTTAAAACAGTGGCACTCTCAGCAGTTATGCAGACTTTTGTAAATACAGCTTGTCTCAGAGGACTGCAGTATTTGAACAATGTTCTCCATTTGAACAGTGCAAAAGAATTTTCTATTAATTTGTGGTGCTTAGCAGTGTTCAGTTCCTGCTCACACCTTCCACAGAAAGTCAAGAAGCAAGCCTAGCATCAGCAATCTGTCATACTGGGGGTGATCCCTGGAGATAGAGTTAACTCTGAAATGAAGAGATTCTATCTAGGCAATATACCCTTATGGCTTCTCCTCCCTGCTCCCCTCTCTGTGCCCCCCACCGCCTGTCCATGAAAGAGAGGAAAGAGTTAAATGTTCTTGTGCCTCTTAAACTGAGCCAGATTGAGCTAATGAAAATAGAGTATCTGAATACTATTATGGATGGAAACCAACAAGCATTTTTAGTACTACAGGGCTTTATAGAGTCAAAGTTGTGTTCACTGCATTCTTGAGCTGATCCCCCTGCTCCTTTAGGTAGGAAGTGTGGAACAATGTGGTCCAAAATACTCTTGTGTGAAAATCACCTTGAAAATACTGTATGAGTTACACTTTTCAGTGAGTACAGAAGTATGAGATACTAACATTCTCCACATCTTAGAGAGAGCATGAGTGTAATTTATGGGCAATACCTCTGCGTGTTCCATTTATCCCTGGCACTCTGGAGTTAGCAGCAAGAACTGGAAAATTCATGTAGAAAGACAAGTTTCTTTTGGCTGCAAATTTATTCTGTTGCAGTTGTTTCTCTTAGTTTTTAATAGCAGAATATACATGCTAAAATCTGTAATAATGTTCTACAGAAGATAAAACAAAGAAGAAAAGAATGAAAGTAGGAGTAGGGCTATGATGTCATAAGGACATGGACGAAATAGAGCTCATCTAATAAATCTCAATAGAAAGAGTGTGACTGGTTAAAATTTTTAATTGTAGTGTTAATGCTGCCTACATGCTGTGGGAAATAAGAGAGTAGAAATAGAAATCGTAACAAAATTGTCACTAAATTAAAAAAGATAAAATTGTTGTGGTGATGGATAATTATGAAATAAATGACACTTTCAGTCATGGATCTGGTGGTAAGCATTTGGGCCATCAGTACAACCAGAAAAGTACAGAGAGAGGTAGAACTGAAGGGGGCAGGAGTAAAAAACATTGTATGGTAAATAATACTTGTTAGGATTGTGGAATAGGAAACTTGGATTCATTTGGACATTTGAAAGCTTTGAAGAAAAAAATAGGAAAAACATAAAATGGGATAGTAAGGAACTGTTTTCCAAAAGGTAGATTAGACTAGACTGAAAAGACATTTCCTTCAAAAGATAATTGTGTTTTGGAACAGAAAGATCTTAAAAGATCTAATCGATCTGGATCATTACATAACTCACCTTTTAATAAAACTCACAATAATTCCACAAGGAGATTTGCTAGGAAAAAACTGAAATAAATATAAAAGGCTTAAAGTGAGAACAGCTAACAGGAAGAAAAGAAATGGATAATGTTGAACCGAGAAATCTTAAGCTAAGTGTTAAAAGTGTTGAAGAATCATTTTCAAGATGCAGGTTCTTTGATGTTGTGATTAATAAATTTCACTCAAACAAGTAAAAATATTCTAATTAAATGTGTTGAATATTTGAAAATTGCCAGTACTTTTAATATGGAGTAGTAAAAGGATGCTACTCTGAGACAGTTGATGTCAGGATTGATACAATGTAAATAGAGTAGACTATAAAATCAGGATATACAAAGGACTTTAATTTTTAAAGACTAATAAACTAAATCAAACAAAGCCCTTGTAATAATCTTAGAGCTTATCAATGGGATGCTACGGGAAGGAAATGTATCTGAGTGCATTCATCAATCACAGGATAATTTGTGTGCTACTATTGTAAAGCAATGGTGAAAAAAGCTGGTAAAAGACTGGAATGTGTCAGGGGAGACATTTCCAGCAGAGGGAGGGAGAATATTAATGCGACTGTAGCAGGCTTGGATGAGACCTGATTTGGAATATTATGTTCAATTCCTCATTCATAGTCAGGAGAGATGAATTTGAAAAAGTGCACGAAACAGGCTGTTATGGTTCTCAGGGGAAGGAAGAGTCTATTTCATGAAAGGATCCTCAAAGAGCTAAGAATTTTAGCAGAACAAAAGCAGAGAGGGGATAAGATTGCTGTTCTTAAATACAACAGGATGGTAAAGCCAGAGACAGGAAGGAAGTGTTTAAGATAAAGAATAGTATTGGCTCCAGAACAAGTGGGAACAAACTGTCCAGGAATAAATTTAAGCTGGAAAGGAAATGTGGGTAAAATGCTCTGGTTTTCAAGAAAACAATCGTTGGAAACTGATTATGCTATATTATGCTTATTGTATTTATTATATTATAGCATAGCACAGCATAGCATGATTGCCTTCTATACGAGTATCATAGGAATTCTATTCCAGTTCTCTGTTATTTTGTGTGAATGTGTAAATGACCGCATGTATAAATATTTAATTTGCAGTAAAACTGGAGGTCATCTGGGATTGTTTAAACACAGATGGAAAAGGCAGGCCAATTCTACGTATTTACACACTAGTTAAAGGAAGGGATTTTGAGGAGTTGATACCCTGCCACTCTAAATTGAAGCAAATGGTGCTTTAGGTAGATTATGTCTATGTATCATACATATAATATTTAGATAAAGTTGTGGGTTAAACTGTTCGCATTCTGTCCTCATGCTCAAACCAATATTGTTGGCTTAGCCAAAGCACATAAAAGATTTAAAACTGATACAAAGCAAGGCTAGAAATATACCTCTGTGGTTCCATACCATGTGGTTTTTGTACTATGAAGAAAAGAAAACCTCTCTGACCCACTGGGTTTTTATTTTTGTTTGTTTGTTTGTTTGTTTTCACCACAGGAATAGCTTTTTATGACCAAATGGATTTGAGTGGGAAGATGGTAGAGGAGTCTGTTATTCCAGTCTAGAAATGATACAACCCACCTAAAAGATAGTGTGGGAGACTACATGGTCAGTTTTGGGGAGAAATTACTGGAATAATTGTGCAGCAGTATTGAGATTCTCTGAAGAATATCCAGAGTATGGTATTGAGATAGGAAGAGTGTGAGTTACAGAGACCTTAAATGTCAAAGTGGAAAGATCATTAGACAGAGTGGAAAATTAAGTGATGGAAGAAAAACATAAGTAGAGCCTTCTGAGGCTCAGAAGATGGTTTTGTATATGCTGTTTCAAAAGGTTTGAGGTGAGGTTGAAGTGCTGAGGGAAATTTTTCATGTTTCCAGTGAAAAAGCAGTGAAGTTCACAGGAATATGGTGTTTGTAATGTAACAGGGGTTGGACTTTTAACAAAATGTCCCAGAAAGGTTGCCTGAGTTTGCCCTCCCGTTAAAGATAAAATTTTCTGTGATGCTTTAGCTGCTTAAACTGTTCCTCACACATGTGTTACACAGAAGGAGCATCCTCAGACTAGTTCAGCATCAAACAGTTGCACAGTCTACCACCCGGTGAGCTGACCTGCTTTTTCTGAGTGCTGTTGCTCAGAGACACAGCAGAAATACAGATCATTGTTTGTGTTCTTCTTCCTCTGCCCTTGAATTAGCTTTTGGTCTCCTGTTGTTTATTCATGTCTCCATTTCTCATGGTTTTGTTATAGTGAAACATCATATTAATTTGCCCTTTCAAAATGATGATACCTCAGTTTACAATTTTAAACAAGAACACTTTACTTTGTCACCAGTTTTCAATATCATTAATTTTGCCACTTACAATACACTACTTAAGTCCTTGTTTCTGTAAAAAGCAGATGAAACTTACCATTTTCTGAGTTAGTGTATTTTTCTGGGTATTTTCTTCAACATTGTTTATGATTGCTCTCAGGCTGTCAAAATTGCTATCAGTAATGGATGGGAAAGCTACAATTATAGTTCTGAGGAAAAGAATTTGGGACAGACCATGGTGTTTTATTCTTTTACAGTGAAATTGGCCTATTCAGCTTTTACTGCAGAACTTTTTGCATTGATATGAATAGAGACACTTTCTATATATATTCATTCACAACCAGACATGAACGTCTTAAAGAGTTCCTCAATCAAGCCTTAGTTTTACCTTTTCTGCTATTGAATTTGAAAATGTATGCCAGTGAGAAGAAGGGATATGAAGTGGCCAGCCCCTTCAGTACAGATTCACTGAGAAATTTCACCATGTGCCAACCTGCTCATGGTTCATGCTATCATCATCATTTTGTCCCAGTGATTTCATTGAGGGTCGGGAATAGAATTCTGTCAGTATGACTCAAATATTACTTTGTAGGCTTTGTTAAGAATTTTGTCTTAAAGTAAATCCACCACATTTTGGGTTTAGCTGTATATTTTTTTCTTGTTTGCTTTTCACATGTTTAACAGGCTATGGGTTCAATGCTATTGGTCTTGTATTCCTTTTTTCCTAATGAAACTCATAAATGAAAAGTGAAAATAATCCTCAAACTGCAATTTGAATTTGAATCAATGTAGTAGTTTTCTTACATGAGTCTGCCAATAGTTTATATTAACGGTAGGAAAGCTGTGACCTTCAATGAGGTGGTAAATGAGAAATTTCTAAGAAGTGCCCTTTCAGTACTGAATTGACTAAATATTTTGCTGCTGCTGAGCTACAAGACTGATCTACTATTATGGAGTGTACCATAAGGACCAACTGCAGAGGGGCAGGTACCACTTGTCGAATTATTTTGAAACTGAAATAAGGTAGTTTGTATTTAGAATTGCAAGTCTCTCTGCTTTCTCTTCTTCATGAGCAAAGAAGTCTTTCATACATGTGTGCAGAGAAATCATGATTTGTTCTCCAACACTGGTTTAATTTGAATCTCTCAATGGAGAGGCAAGGACCTGTGCTATACAAGAAGCCTGTCTAGGTTACCTACTGTTCTCTATGGCATCTAATGTGCATGGAGGAAAGAAACTCTCCCCATAACTCATTGCCTTCTCTGACTCTAAAGGGCAAGATGACCAATTCCTTCTAACCCAATATTGTCTCATTCAAGATTTTTCTTAACAGTATTTTGAATTAGAAATATGGAAGCAGAGCAGGAGAAATTGCCATGGCAGTAGCTGAATTAAATATGAAAATAACTCATGCGATTGTACTAAAGCAGTGCATTTATAGACCAGATATTTAGACATTTTTTCTCCTTTTTAACACTTTTTTTCATTCTCTGCGTTCTTGTAGCCATTATAATATAGAAAAAAAAACCAAATTTTAAGTCTGAATAAGTTCTTACTTAACTAATATAATCACAGATATTTTCCTTGATTTTCTTTTCCTAATTGTTTCTTACAAACAATAGGTAATATGCATTTGTACAATGCATTAGGGGCCCATTACCTTGACAAAATTCATCATTTTTAAATTAATCTGAATGTAGAATTTCACATGGGAAAGTAATGTTAATGTCTCTGGAGGTTATAAAGCACTCAGAAAAAGAAAAGAAAAAAAAAAAAAAGGAAAAAAAAATTCCCAAAAAACCAAAAAAACCCCAACCAAACAAAAAAACACAGAACATTACATTGCTTCTAGAAGTTTTGTTTTCTCTCTTTCTTCTGATTTACTAGATGGAGCTCCCATTGCTTTCTTACTTTTAAGGTCTGTTTCTGGACTTTGTCACAAAGCTGCCTGAAGAAGTTACAGAACAATGCTTGGTCTTTTTCGCATTGATTTGTTAGAAAAACTGCTTTGTGCAGAGAAACGGGAAGCTGCAATCTTTAAACAACAAACCTGACCATTTTTTTGGTCCTGTGAGTACAGGAAACCAAATCAACATCTATATGATCAATCTTTTACCATGGTTGTTTCATCAAACTATTGCTCAAGATGCGATTTATTACAACTACTTCTAGATTCTGCATATTAGATGTTTAGAATGTATCTAAACTAGGCAACTTTTGTTCTCTTATGGTACTGGAGAGAAAAAGATGCTCTAAGGGCCATTCATGTGACCTAATTTAGTTGTTTGCTTTTGGATAAGATGAATCAGAATACACATTTCATCAGGCTGAGTCACCACTTCTTCAAATACAGTGTACTTGTCTTTTAACAGCTCTCCTATATGACTCCCTGGAGTCCAGCAATGTTTGGTTTCTCTGGGACAGTGCTGGTGACCACGTGTTGTCTTTTCAGTGCTGGGGGTAAACTCCATTTAGTCCAGAGACATCTGTACCCATTGGGTACTATTCAGGGTAGGGAAAAGCACGTTACGAAAATCAGGAATGTTTCTCTGTTCTTGATGGTTCTAAGCCTCCATCTTTTGTATAAAAAGCAGGCAAACTTGCCAAGGAGATAAAAAATTGCCATTGTTACTAAGATGAAACTTGTAATAAATAAATAAAGTACCTTTTTTTGTTGGCTTTTGGACTGATCTATGCATTTTGTTATATAAACAGGGGTCATAATTTCATGTTTTCCAAAATGGTTAATTTAGAGGGGTTAAGAAAATTACTGTTTTGTTGGAGGAGAGAAGAGAGACTGGCTGGGGAGGGACAGCTTAATCAGCACAGATCTGTGACTGCCTGAGCTCTGAGAACTGATTGCTGTGTTTATATGGGCCCTTGCTATGTTTAAGGACTGTTTGCAGTTTAAAGTCTGTAATATGTCTTTTCCTTTGTTTCACTGTGTGTCCCTACTGGAATTTTCCATCGCTCATGGCTTGTAACTCACCCCTGATTGGTCCCTGCCTTCAGCAGGGTACCATTTCCTTATATGGTATATATTTGCCTCTGTATTCCCAGTTTTGAAGGGTCTTGCTTTATATGGCTGAGGACAGCCCAGACCCTTCCCCAAAACCTTACGAGGGTGCTCCCAGACTCAGAACCCAGCCCCTCAATCCTGTTTAAGTTGTGTAGCAGTTTGAATAAAGCTGTCTCTTTTTGGCTTGCACCTTTCCTACCTCACTCCTTGGAGTGTGTCCCCTGCTTTCCACCCTCCACCTTCCCCTCAGGACCACATTGTTTCATCTAATTTATGCCATCATTCCATCCAGAGTTCCTGCATGTTTCATAGATCTCTCAGCAAGATAGTACAAATGTGGTGGGTCAACGTCCTTTGAAAGGAGGTACAAGTGAGACTGGTGAAGTCACATAACAGTTCTCAGAGAAAAGATAGGAAATACTTCTTCCCGCACTTCCCCCTTCCATCTCTAATCCATCTGTGTACTCACTGTCTTGGAGTACCTGGGTAGTCTTGGTCATATTTTCTTCCGTGAGAAAATAGAACACACCAACACAGCATAAATCTCTGTTTCCTTTTTCTGCTGGATTAGGGAATAGAATCTGCACACTGAGGGGCAGCATGAGCATTGGGGCTGGCTCAGAGGAGTGGCCTGTTGGAAGCAGCAAGCTGTTCGACTAGTTCAGTCTTTCTTGTCTGACTGCACCTTGCATTAGACCAACCGCCACATGGTAAAACCCACTTCTGCACTGTGAAAAAGCTAAATTAAACCTTTACTATGGGGTTTCTCTACCTCATTCCATCTTTCTCCCTGTGATGCTGGCAAAGAGCTCTGTGTGATCTATGGCTGAGCCTCTGACTTTCTTTTCACAGTCCAATTGTGATGCTTCAGAGCAAGAAATAACTCTGGCAATGCTTACAATATGGATTGGTTATTCTGATGCTTTTAGCTCTTTATGCCTGTTATATGTGGGCCAAAATTTTAAAATGCAACATAAATTTCAGAGTCCCAAAATGCCAGAAGTCTGGCACTCAGAAACATAGAGTGCCCATTCTTTTAAGGTATTAGTAAATTGGGATGGGGGAAGAAGGTCAGAAAAGAGTAAGAAGTGTGAGAATAGGATGACTTTTAATTTGTTTGCAGGTGAGCTTGAAGTTACAGAAACCCAGAGAAGACTACCATTGCTGAAAATTAGACCTTGAGCTTGTCAAAGTGATTTCCCAAAAATAAGATCACAGAAATGAAAGCATTTTTCAAAAGTATTCTTATGGTCAATGAAATCTACAGCAGTAAATTAACTATTGAAAGAAACATGTAAAAGAATAAGGAACATACTAGACATGGAAAGAGGCTTGCTTCAACTAACTATTGTAAGAGACAGCAGACATGAACACAGTTTATCAACGTCTATGAAAGAGGGGATAACAAAGACTGGGGAAGAATTTCAATGTGACAAGTTAATTTACAGTCTGGAAAGTCTACCAAACACAAATTAGAAACAGTGATTACCCCTATGAAACTAGTTTGCAGGCTGCTAGAGATACTGGCTGTTAATGACCGGATCTAATCTGATGGACATATTTACTCAGAAAAATATTACTGAGATTTACCAGTTTGAGAACTGTGTCAACTCAGAAAAACTCTTACAGAGCTGTGAGATGGCCAAAAAAGCAATTCAGAGAATGAAAAATCTGGTGAACGTAAAATGATGGTCAGTACACAATATTGTGTCAGTGTAGAAACGTATAATTATATGGATAGACTTTCCCAGAATAGATGATTTATTTTTGCAAGTAAATTTGACCATATAGTTGATGTAGTTGTTGTTTGACCTTACTGGGAAGAATAACAGAACACTTATAGCTGTTATTTCAGCAGCTGCTAAAAAGAGGCCTTCTAAACCTGAAAGTAGACAATAGCTGGCTTGAGTTTCAGAGCCCTGTTGGATTCAAACAACTTGACATGTCGTTCTTTTCCTGTTTCATTGCTTTCCTTCAATGCTATCCATGACATCCACAAGTAGCACTGGCATGATTTTATATTCCTAGCTGCAGTTTCTAGCCCCTCTGCCCCTCTCTGGTGTGCTTACTAATGACAAGCAACCTGTAAGGAGAAACATTTAGACGTCTAAAATAGGTCAGATGAACCTGTCCTTAACATATGTATTTTTTTTACCTTTTCCCCTTTGTCCTTTATTAATCTTGGAATGACTCACTCTAGCATTTGACTTGTAGCTGTGTAAAAATAGGAGAGACGAATCCCATCTTTTCTTTAAAAATGATTCTTGTATTGCAAATGACTTCAGTACAAGATAATGACAGGGAACTAGTGGGGTGGTTCACGTGGTATGGTTTGATTCAGGACAGCCTAGCATTTGACACCGTGTAGTGCAAATGTTCTTTTAATACCTTTGCCATTTTTCAGTGGAAATTTTCTTTTTTTTAAAAGGAATAATAGAATCCCTATAATGCCTAAATTTCACTTAGCCCTTCAAATTAAATTCATTAAATTAAAAAAAAAATCAGTGAAACCTTTTATATTTAAAAGGTAGTGATAATAAAAATCTTAGGTTCAGCAATAAATTTAATTTGTAAAGATATGTAAGATCCTACTTAGTGTAACATGGTTTGAATACAGAAATTAAAGGTACCTCATTTCAGATATAATTTGTACCATTTACATTTATAAATCTTAATCACATGATGTTTTACAGTCAAAAATAATTAAAAAGCTCTGGATGAGTGTAGAATAAACTATTACTCTTGCAAGGTCTGAGTTAGTGTTGGATCATATAGGAGATCTATTGTGCATCCATTCAAAAGATGTCAACACAGTAGAAATTTATTAGAGAGATGCTTTCCTGGCATAAGAAAAAAGATAGGAGTTTCCTGAGAAGAGAAAACTTGAGCCTTCACAACCAAATAATAACTGGCAAATCAGCACATGGCAAAAGAAATTAGAATCAAAGAAATTTTATGAACTTCTCTAGAATTAAGCATTTCCATATCTTTAGTAGCTAAAACAACTGAGCTTTGATTTAAAGCTGTGAATGGCTCCTCTTTTCTTTGTTCAATATATTTTATAGGTATTTTGCCTACTTTTCTATGCCAATTGATTTTGTTAAAAATATGATTCTCAGTATTTTTGTGTTTCTTCACTCTTTTTGCAGAGCATATATGTGATATTTTCAGCACGCAGTTATTTTGAAACTGACGTCTGTAATAGAATTTTCTGCAATTTTAGCAAGACTAGTACACAGACCATATTGTATAAGTTTGGAACCTAAGATTTCTATTGTTTATAAAACTGATATATCTGTTTTTTTCAGTAGAGTATTTATGAGTGAAAATCTGGAAAGATATTTTTAGGAGCTGATTTTGTAAACATTTGCACATTATATGATTTTTTCTCTTTTGTTTGCTTGTTTGTTTATTTGTTTTTTATTCTTTGTAGAAAAGAAGTTGAGAGTTCTATAAGAAACAAAGAAGGGTCCAATCTTGAACCTGCATATGGAAACCAGCATTCTCTGGCCTAAAAAAACATCTTATGTAAAGTACTCAGCAACCACTTTGATGCGGAATACGTGTGCAACAATCAAACCTGCTCCTGCATCACTTCTAAGAGGCTGTATTTATCTCTGTTTCCAAAACAGTTAATCTTGATGATTTCTCATAACTATTTTCCTTCTTCACATATGAAATGTATGAAAAACAGCAAAGTGTTTTTGTGAGTGGAACATATATATATATATATTTATTTATTTATTTATGCCTGTCTTGGAAGATCCAGAAATTGTCTGGTCACACAAACTGCCCAATTGAACTACACACCAGCCAAAGTACTTCCTTGCAGTACTGTAAATATGGAGTTTATCATGTTATGATAATCTCTAAAGTTGTCTTAACCTCAGCTTCTTCCTACCTTTTAAAGCTGCAGGCAACCTCCCTTATTTATACACTTTACTCACCAGTCAAGCATATGTTATAAATGTAATTGCTACATTTCTTTTTGAGAAAGGCTTGCTACCACTCTTATGGATGAATGCATTTGTATAGAGAGTGAGAAGACAGGCGGTGGGTGTGAGGGAAATCCACAACACCTGGTTCTCAGCTTCCCTTTCCCACTGTGCATTTTCCTGCCTGGACCAGGATCGATATCTTCATATATTTCAACAACGAGGTCCCTGTGTTTTGGATAATTAAATAACTGCAAAGTGAAATTCTCTTAGAAATATTTTCCTTTGAGCTGGGATTAAAACAGTCACAATAACAGGAATTGCTCTGGTCAAACAACTTTGAAGTTTTACATTGTATTGAGACAGTGTGAAATGCACAGTGATAACTTCATTATTCCCTCCCTCCAGTATGTATAGCTGACTGGACAAAGCCATGATATGACTATCTTAGAACAGATGATAATGGAGATCTTAAAACTATGTGTTTCAAAGAATAAAAGCTCACAAGGTATTGCCCATAAAACCAATTCATACTCCAGCTGGGAAAGCTGTGCCTGCTATCTTTGTCAAGCACTGTGGATCCAAAGATAGTTAGACACCAGAAAGAGAGGGAAAAAAGACTTCTGGAGTTGGAATTGCTTACCTAGGTAGAAAGGGTGAAAATTGTTTGATGTCATGAAGTGATTTGTTTGTTTATTCTTTCGATTTATTACACAATGAAAGAATTTCTTTAGATTCTGTGAAGAGGCTGCAGGGAAAAGTGGGAGCTGAGGGATAACTATTTTGTACAAAGCTTAACTGAGGCTGTTATGAAAGACAAGGGCTGACTGATTTACTGAGCTGACTGAGAGGTGTAGAAGCAGGACTAGGGTTGACATGTAGCAGGCTAAGTGTTTTTCTCAATCAGCTGTGGTACAATGAGAGGTAAATGTGGGAGCTGGTAAGTTACAGAGATGAGTGATTTAATGAGAAAGCAGGTAACAAGAGGTCAAAGTGTGAGAATTTATTTCCAGCACAGGAATATATTTTTCTGGAAGGGACTTTGTTGATACAGAAAAAGACCATCTACTCACCCACACAGAAGAGTGCTGTGCTGAATCTGCTAGCTCTTCTGGCTAATACTCTGTATTTAACAGGAATCATCTGAAAAAAATTTCTTTGATTTCATACTTAATTTCTTTGGTGAAAGGAACTAAAAAAACCCCCTATAAACAAAAACCACTCAACCGTGGCTTTAAATACTGGAGGTTTTATGTGGATATTGCTACTACCTTTGAATCACTAAAGGCATCCTGTAGACCAGTGGGTGATATTCTGCAACAACAGACTATTGACAACTAGTCAAATCAGGCAAAATTCATTGTAGGAATGGAAAGCTTGCTTTTCATTTCTTTGACAGAGCATAACCTGTGGGGATGTAGGGACCCCTTACTGACATCATTCTTGGGTATTCATATTGCAATGCTAGTGTTTCCTCTGAGCACTGGAACAACTCTGCACAGGGTCAAAACTAAGGCTTTTAGAAGGTCTATGTTTTTCATTCCATCTATAATGAAATATGCATAGATACACTGTTATTATGGTTCAAACGAACTGCTGTTTAAAACATTAAATACAGAAACAATTATGAAGCTTATATCACTTGGTAATTTTCATTGACATTTAACCTAATTTACGACTGATGCTTGGTCCAGGTGGATACTAAACTGCAGATGTTCTTTTAAACATTATTTTGTATACCCTCCAGAGTGAGTTCTAATTTGTTCGCCTTCCTTTCAAAGCACTGGCTCCTCTGTTAGGAAAAAAAAAAGAAAAAAGTGATTTGCTACAGTTAATAGGCAGTTAGCTAAGAAGGTTACATGGAATTATTCAGTTTTGAATTTCATTTACTATGAAGTTACTGCAATAGAACATGTTTCTCTTCTCTTTAATTGGCAGGTACAGTTTGCAGAATTATGTATTTCACGTATTTCTTGCAGTTTTTTGACATAAAAATATATTTGTCTCTTTAATTACAAATCTACAAATCTCCT
>VXBX01001175.1:1390405-1407356 GCA_013400415.1 Scytalopus superciliaris | reverse complement strand
TTCCCTCCCTCCAGTATGTATAGCTGACTGGACAAAGCCATGATATGACTATCTTAGAACAGATGATAATGGAGATCTTAAAACTATGTGTTTCAAAGAATAAAAGCTCACAAGGTATTGCCCATAAAACCAATTCATACTCCACCTGGGAAAGCTGTGCCTGCTATCTTTGTCAAGCACTGTGGATCCAAAGATAGTTAGACACCAGAAAGAGAGGGAAAAAAGACTTCTGGAGTTGGAATTGCTTACCTAGGTAGAAAGGGTGAAAATTGTTTGATGTCATGAAGTGATTTGTTTGTTTATTCTTTCGATTTATTACACAATGAAAGAATTTCTTTAGATTCTGTGAAGAGGCTGCAGGGAAAAGTGGGAGCTGAGGGATAACTATTTTGTACAAAGCTTAACTGAGGCTGTTATGAAAGACAAGGGCTGACTGATTTACTGAGCTGACTGAGAGGTGTAGAAGCAGGACTAGGGTTGACATGTAGCAGGCTAAGTGTTTTTCTCAATCAGCTGTGGTACAATGAGAGGTAAATGTGGGAGCTGGTAAGTTACAGAGATGAGTGATTTAATGAGAAAGCAGGTAACAAGAGGTCAAAGTGTGAGAATTTATTTCCAGCACAGGAATATATTTTTCTGGAAGGGACTTTGTTGATACAGAAAAAGACCATCTACTCACCCACACAGAAGAGTGCTGTGCTGAATCTGCTAGCTCTTCTGGCTAATACTCTGTATTTAACAGGAATCATCTGAAAAAAATTTCTTTGATTTCATACTTAATTTCTTTGGTGAAAGGAACTAAAAAAACCCCCTATAAACAAAAACCACTCAACCGTGGCTTTAAATACTGGAGGTTTTATGTGGATATTGCTACTACCTTTGAATCACTAAAGGCATCCTGTAGACCAGTGGGTGATATTCTGCAACAACAGACTATTGACAACTAGTCAAATCAGGCAAAATTCATTGTAGGAATGGAAAGCTTGCTTTTCATTTCTTTGACAGAGCATAACCTGTGGGGATGTAGGGACCCCTTACTGACATCATTCTTGGGTATTCATATTGCAATGCTAGTGTTTCCTCTGAGCACTGGAACAACTCTGCACAGGGTCAAAACTAAGGCTTTTAGAAGGTCTATGTTTTTCATTCCATCTATAATGAAATATGCATAGATACACTGTTATTATGGTTCAAACGAACTGCTGTTTAAAACATTAAATACAGAAACAATTATGAAGCTTATATCACTTGGTAATTTTCATTGACATTTAACCTAATTTACGACTGATGCTTGGTCCAGGTGGATACTAAACTGCAGATGTTCTTTTAAACATTATTTTGTATACCCTCCAGAGTGAGTTCTAATTTGTTCGCCTTCCTTTCAAAGCACTGGCTCCTCTGTTAGGAAAAAAAAAGAAAAAAGTGATTTGCTACAGTTAATAGGCAGTTAGCTAAGAAGGTTACATGGAATTATTCAGTTTTGAATTTCATTTACTATGAAGTTACTGCAATAGAACATGTTTCTCTTCTCTTTAATTGGCAGGTACAGTTTGCAGAATTATGTATTTCAGTTATTTCTTGCAGTTTTTTGACATAAAAATATATTTGTCTCTTTAATTACAAATCTACAAATCTCCTACTTATTCACTTACGTAAAAGTTTTGAGGGTATGTCATGACATTTTTGTCAAAGATATCTTGCCTGTTTCCTTAGATAAATATTTATTTTCATTCTTTCTTTTATTTTTCTTCTAGATTGTTCAAGTCCCTCCTGTTATCAAAATACTGTAGAAACACACAGGAAAATACCAATGCAAAACTTGGTGAGCTTGTGGAAAATCTGCATTTGATTTCAGTGGACTTTGAATCAATCTAGGAGAAAAATAGCCAGACCTTAGAAAGATACTTGTTATTTCAGTTTGGTTGTCAAAAACAAATTACATAAAAATTCTTTATTTTTCCTTTTAGGAGAATATTCACTTGTTTTGATATTTTTCATTTCTTTCCAATTCCAGTTCCAAAAGTATCATCAAACAACAAGGCTTAACCTAAGAAATTAGCATTTGATACTGTATGCTCTAGAAACCTTCATTGTCCATCAAGACTACCTAAATTGCACTTATGTATGTTAGAGATTATGTGCTGGGCATATGGTAAGTTTTAACATTTTCTTTTGACAAACATTTTAGTGTTGTGAAAATTGAAAAGTAGTAGGTCCTAGTCATGTAGATGTCTTTCAGCAACCAATCCATATAAGATTTCAATGTTTCACTTAGAAACACTCCATAAAAAGGACCAGATTCTCAAATGGTCTTAAATCATACAATAATGTGAAAAACTACATGCAAATTCTCCCCTCTCTGTAACACACAAAGAGTTGTGCTGTGAATATGACTCTATACACATAAATTTCCACATAATGATAATAACCTGTTAGAATTGTAGTAGTCAAATTTACTGATAAATAGTCAAATTATATATGCACGCAGAATAATGAACGTATACAATTTATGTTGCTCAAGAACAAGATGAGTAGAACAGCTGAGGTGATAGTGGAAAATGTTAAGATCAACTTTCTCATCCACATTCTTTAAAGTCAGATGGAGTTATGTTCTGTGAGGGATCATACATACAGTGAAACTCCTAAGACCTCCCCGCCTTTCAGCTTTTATTTACACCAAAGACAACCCCTATTCAAGCCTGTAAAAGCATATTGATTGCACATGAAAACAACTCATGGAGCAATATTTTCTCTTTTTTTGTTTGTTTTTCTTTTCTTATATAAACACACAGCCACAGTTTTAGATACGGCTTTCAAGCTGGACTGCTAGTGTTTATTTCCCCAGTTGGAAACATCCAAATGCACTTTCTAAAATGATGTCTTACCTTCATAGCAAGGATGTGGATGTGGCTAAGCTTGAAGCAAGGACAGATGAAGGAATACACCCTATAAGAAACATTGCAGGCTTTTTGCCTGATGCCTGCAGCTGTTCCTATGAGAATTATATTTAATTATGCATTACTAGTAATAGTGGTCCTCAAAATTTCGGAAGAAAAATTACATGAAAACAGTGATGTGCTTTGGACAGTATCTTATTACTGTGTGAGGACAGACTCTGGTTGTTTGGGCTTTTTTTTTTAATAAAGGTGGTTCAAGAGCACATTTCTTAAAATAAACTGTGGTGTGTTGACCCTGACTGGATGTGAGATGCCCACCAAAACTGCTCTATCACTCCCCTCTGCAACTGGATGGGAATAGGAAATACAATGAAAAGCTCATTAGTTGAGACCAGAACAGGGAGAGATCACTCACCACTCACCGTCATGGATAAAAGAGACTCAACTTGGGGAAATGAATTGAATTTATTATTAATCAATTACTGTCCACTACCAAAACCTGGCCACAAAACCCAATACATACACAAAAGTACAGTTAACTAAAAATGGTGGTATTCCTTCCTGAAGATAACCAGGAAAAGTGAAACAAACTATTAAGAAGAAATATTGTTTAGATAAAGATAATTTTTTGTCCCAATTAACTATAAAAGGCCTTTGCTTTAAATGGTTGAAAGATAAAGTATTTTTGTATTTGACTCTGAAACTGGATTGAAGAGCAGTAAAACTGCTATCTTCCTTGAGATCAGTGGAAAAAAGGTTACTGATGTATCCTTGATATTTAAAAAAAAAAAAAAAAAGAAAAAAAAAAGGAAAAAACCCAAGATCTTGAGTTTATAAAAAAGAAACAGGTAGAAATTGGGTTGTTTTGGTAGTTTATTTCAGAGTCAGTGTTTCTAATAATTGTTTTAAGGATAGAAGCTGTGAGACATAGAGAGGAGAGATATTGAAATAAAGTTAAATGGGTGGTTCTGCAGTTGTGCTGAATAAGATACTATTACCACTATTTTGAAGTCAATCCTTTGGGATATAATGTCCTGTGTTGTTATAATCTGTTGACTCTTTTGCTTAAAATTTAATTTCTGCTAAATAATAAACCAGGTCTCTCAGTCATGTTTTATTAGGAATGCAAGCAACCAACAGTACGAACAAATAACATTACATCCTACCATAGGTGGAAAAATAAGAGATGACGTTATGCGAAGCAGGATCACCCATCACACAGTTATAGAACAACTGAAGTAAGAAAGTCCCTCTGGAGACTGTCTAGTCCAGTCCCTGCTCAAAGCAGGATCATCTAGAGTAGATTTCTCAGGGCCATGTCCAGTTGTGTTTTGAATATTATCCAGTACAGAGATGCCTCAAGTTCTTGGTGCAGCCTGACCTGAGTGTTCAACTGCTCTCACAGTAAAAAAGCCATTTCTTGTATTTAAATGATTTTTTTATACAGCAGTCTGAGAATGTAGTTTTGGTTTGGAGTCCTCAGAATGAGAGGAGGGGGGGGAATGATTGTTTGCAAAAGAACAAGCCTCGCTTTTTAAGGGGAACAGGGTCTCTGGAGTGCAGGGTGTGAGCAAGCACTGAAGTGCTTGGCTTGCCCCTGTTTTACCATAGAATGTAAAAATCTAAAGAAAGAGGTCAAACTCTCCACTGTTACCAGGGAGTACAATAAGATCTTGTGAAATAGAAGGCCCTTCCTTATAGAAGAGTATGAGTAAGACCTCTGAGGGATTCAATTCACTCCATGGGTGAAGCAGTTTGATGCATCAATAAGTATGGGAGCTTTAATAGGAGTAGCTTGAACTGCTGCACTTGAACTGCACAAAATGCCGACTTCATAATGATATGACGTAAAGACACAAGCTGTCTTCAGAGGGTTGATTTTCAGGCTGTGGCTTGCTTTCTTGAGCAATGAATTTCATTTATGAGACTCAGGTAGCTCACCTAATACAAAACATGGTGTAAAAACCCACTTCACTGACCTAATCTTGCAAATAATAGTAGGAATTGATATGACAGTATGACTAAACTCATCACTTCATAGATAAGAACCTGAGAAAAGTGTCATCTCAATACCACTTACCATCTGAATAGATAATTAAGACAGAAGAGACAGGAAAGGGAATTAAAAATTCAAGTGGATAGAGCATTTAAAATCAACACATGTTCTACTCATCTCGTTTGTTTATTTATTTGAAAGTTTTCTCCTGTCCATTATAGATCTAACTATCTAAGAAAAGTTTGGGATGTAAAGACTATTTTGAAAGAACACTGTTAAGATGTTTTTAAGGGAAAATCTGGGGGCATTACAAAAATCAGCAAGCACATCATAAAAAAAGAAAAGATAAAACAGTTTCCACAAAATTTTTCTTTCCAGGCAGAAAGGACTATTTTGCCACTTCTGTACAAGTGCAGTGGAAATATGCTTGCATTTCTATTCAAAGATTAGCAAGGTTTTGTCTACAAAGAAAAAGCCCAAGTTTGGTACTTGGTTTTCAATGACAAAAGTTGAATTGTTACAGTATAAACATAATTGCAAAAGTATTCATTCTTCCAGTCATCTTTAAAATTAATGCTAACGTCCTTTTCTATCCAACTCTACTTACACCTGTAATCACAGAATCAAAGAATGTGCCAGATTGAAAGGGACCCACAGGGATCATCAAATCCAACTCCTGACCCTGTACAGGACCACGCCCAAGAATCGCACTATGTGCTTGAGAGTACTGTACACTTCTTGAACTCTGTCAGGCTTAGCACTGTGACTACTTCCCTGGGGAGCCTGTTCCAGTGTCCAAACATCTTCTGGGTGAAAGAACCTTTTTCTAATATCCAACCTAAACCTCCCCTGACATAACTTCAATATTAGAGAAGAAATTGAAAGCTGAAGAAAGATGTGTAGTCGTAATGACAATGAGCTGAGGTTGTGGTGATTTCTGTAAGGAGAGCAACTGTATGTAAGTTGTGTAAACCTGTTAAAAAGAGTGTAGAGGTATTTGGGATGAGAAAAGTGTCTTGAAGGGAATACATAAACTTAACCACCATTGACAAACTGGTATGAATTGGAAAAAAAGAAATCAAGTGTGTTTTAGAGGAGCTGGACAAGAACCTAGAGAGAGAATACTAAATGGCATAAAATGGAAAAGGGTCCAATTCTTAAGGTAACTAAATGCTCTAAATTTTAGATGACGGACTAATAAATCTGTGGCACACAATATACCTGAGATATTTTCACACAGTTAAACAACAGATCAACAGTTAAAAGAGCTTTTAGACAGTTAAATAGTGAGGGGATTGTGTAGTGCATTTCATGCACACATTGCAAAGGACTGAGAGTTACCTAAAATCTATCCAATTAAAATTGCTTAGGACATTTGGTAGTCATATTCTTGGTCCTATTGGTACTTTAGATGGTGCAAGTATGGCAAAAAGATTCATATATTCACAGAATCTGCTGAGGTGGGAGGGACTCAGAAAGGTCATCGAGTCCATCCTCTGGGCCTGCACTGGACCATCCCCAAGAGTCGCATAATGTGCCTCAGAGTATCATCTAAGCACTTCTTGAACTCTGTCAGGTTTGGTGCTGTGACCACTTCCCTGGGAAGAACCTCTTTCTAATATCCAAAATATTAGACAGTATCCAAAACTTTACCAAAATCCAAATAGATGGGTTCCCTTGGTCAACTAGGTGGGGTACCTTGTCATTGAAGGAAATCAGGTTTGATAAGCAGGTCTTTTGTCTTGTGAAGCCGTGCTGGCTGTGACCAATGAGTGTGTTTTCTTTCAAGTGTTTTTCAATAATTCCCAGAAGTTTACTTCTCCATAAGTTTACCAGGCAATAAAGTGAGATTGACAGGCCTGTAGTTTTTGGGGTCCTCCTTCTTGCCCTTCTTGAAAAGGGGAACAACATTCCCCAGCTTCCAGTCAGCTGGGACCTCTCTGGATTCCCAAGGCTGCTCAAAAATCATCAAGAGAGATTTTGTGATGATACCAGCCAGCTCTTTGAGGATTCTGGAGTGAATCCCATCAGGCCCCATAGATTTGTAGAGATCAAGCTGGAAAAGGAGATCCCACACAATTTCAGGGTTACTTGGGAATCGATCATTCTCGCAGTCATGATCCTCCAGCTCAGGGCACTGACATCCCCTTGGTCTGTCATCTATGTTGAAGACAAAGAAAAAGAAAGCATTAAACATCTCTGTCTTGTCTGGTATCCAGTTCTGGGTTAACGAATTGTACGAGATCCCTTAAAGACAAATGCATCTTGTGAAAAAATAAATGGTGACTTACACTACTTTTTTACAGCTAGCTCTTCTGTGGCACAACTTTTTTTCTTTTCCCGAAGAGTAAGCACTACTTGGCAACAACTAAATCATAAGTGTGTTATCAACATTACTCTAGTACTAAATTCAAAACCCACAGCCCTGTACCAGCTACTAGGAAGAAAATTAACTCTATCCAAGCCAAAACCAGAACACTTAGAAATTACATTCTCTGGTAGGTATTTTTTCTGAATATTTGCAAAGTTGCACTACTTATCTCTTTAATGCATACACAAGCTCAGAAAACTTGTAGAATTTTCCACAGTTATACAGCTCTTGGAAGTAAAGAGACACTGAAGAATTTATAGCACTGCTTTCCTCAATACATTTTAGACTCTTAGGAATATGTTTCAAAGGTAATGAGTGGATTTAACTCCCTTTGACTTCAAAAACTGGCAGCAGATTGTTTGCCTTAGGAACATCAGATTTAGTACAGTCTTATTTAAATCAGAATTGGGGAGATCCATTATAGTCAGGCAGATTTGAAATAGTTTGATCTTCATTTCTGGCTGAGCAATAAATGCTGTTAACAATATAGTACATCATGATGAGCAAATGGAAGATGAAGTAAAGCCAGGGAAAGCTCAATCTATATTGCATGCAGCCTTCAACTAAACCTGAAGGTCATAGAGAGGTAAGATGAAAAAAAAACATAGCACAGACACATAATGCTGCCTTTTCCCTTTCCGTTTATATTCTGATGGTTTGGGGATAAAGCTGGGCAGATCTGTCAGGATGAATGATTTTTGGATTTTGATTTCAAGAAAATGCCCTTGTGGGAGTCTACAGAAGAGTAAATTAATGGAAGGAGATGCTTGAAGATGTTAAAGCATTCTATGTAAGTCTCTTTTAGTTACAATTTAAAGGGTCAGTTATGACTTTCCTCAGTCAAAACATCAGTATGTGTACACAGTTTACATTTTAATTCAATTGGAACAATTTGTAGTTTACTGCAAAGCTATTTGTCACCTAATCAGAATTTTGAAAATTAATTTAAGTGTATTTAAAATCTTGAACTTGTCTTTTCTCCGATGAACCTGTCATTTACTGCACTATGTCTTGGTCTTGAAGCTCAAAAGACATTTGATTTCAGTATATGACTATGATGTACTGAAACACTATGATAATAATGTTTTACATATAGACATGGGGCATCCCTTTAAATCACATATACTCTCTTTTAGCTTATTTACAATGAAGATGCAAACAATCTTTTTTTGTTTGTTTGTTTTCTCTTAGAAGATATTAGTCTACTGTTCTCATACTTGCTGTTAAAACTGGTAGTGAAAATATTGTTTCCAGAGATAAACTGGGTTCTGTCCCTTTCACCCAACTTTGTACGTCTGTAGTTTGTATGTGTACATACTAGCTAGTAACCCAATGCTCTTGTCAAGGTCAATAGAGAGAAATATCCAGTGATTCATCTGACCTATTTTAATCATCTATTTTAGGATGAGATGACTCATCTTTTAAAAGTGCCAATTTTACTCCACTCACTGTGAAAAAGTCTTGACAACTAGCTAACATGAAAATATCTGTACCACTGTCTATATTTGTGATCTCACAAATGCCATTCCATGTGTCTATCTTCAGAAGTCTCTGATTTCCCCATCCTTTATTTATAAAAATTTTAGTCATCCAATCAGTGAACCAAAATAAAATTGTATAGCACTGCTGAATATGCATATACCACAAGTATAAACTAGTTAGTAGCATATTTTAAACAATCTCCAAGGAAGAAATTCACATGGTAGGCTGGATTCAGCAAGTCATTTTTGAATAGAAAGAAACAGAAATGTAATTCAGGATAAAATGTTTTGGTAAAGAATATGATTGTTGCTAATATAACTAAAAAGGTACAGCACTTCCTTTCCTATGAATGGATGCAGTTATGTTATTGTAAAAAACAGAGTGCACACAACTTTTCTGCAAGGGCTGAGGTGTTTTATACCTTTTTTGTACCTTCATGCTAACAGTGAAAAGTGTTCTGGAGAAAGCCCATCCTGAACACTGTTCATATCTAATATGTGATAGGAACAGAAGTTGTTCAACAACTTGTAAAAAATGCAGTCATTAAACATTGTGACAACTGGTTACATACTGTAAAACGTGGATTGCTGCAGATGAATCGTCCTTCTTCAGTGCCTTTCTGCATTTAATGAATGTGACATTTAGTATAATGACAACATCTTTTTAGAGATTACTAGAGCTGAATTTTCATCAGGAATGTGGGAGACTAGTGCAAAGATTTCCAAACCTAACATCTTACTCCATGCACCAAAATCATATGTCAATGCCTCAGAAATTATTTAATCAAACCTAATTCTCATAAGGTGTCCCAGTTGTTGACATATTTTTGGCAATTCATTAAAAAAACCTCACATTTTGATGAGTACAGATTGTATATACAATAGCATACTGTATATACAGTTCTGTATTTCTCCCTGAATATCAAAACTCAGTAACAGCTGAAACTCAGTTTTGTGGTTTTTTGAAGCATAATCCCAATGTTTAATAGCGTTAAACTCTACTGAAGCATGTATGAGCATATGAGTAGAGAATTTGTGAAAGCAGTTATTGTCTCAGGCTTCACTGCAAGTGTAACTAACCAACTAACTGTAAACTAATGATAGCTGCCAATTTTCTAGGGATTTAGAAGTGTGATATAGCATTGTAACATATAGTAATCAATTTTAGAAACAAAGAGATTTCCTCCCATACCTTGTTGTTCATTTTATATGTCTAGTACGTTAATTACATGGCTGATCAAGAAAAGGCAAAGTTATTAATTTCTTAATATAAATGAATTGTGTTCTTATAGGAGCTATCAACACCCCAAACCAAGCCAGGAAGTGAGAAACAAAGTTAGCAGAAAGGATGAAAGGGATCTGACCCTTCAGCCTGGATCTTGGCCAGTGTAGATACTCCCAAGTGTTCTGTCCTAAAAGCTGTAGCTTTCTACATTGGTCAGCTGAATTCACTATCTGTATGGGCTGCCTTGAAATTTCTACCTTCAATTGTCTTAATTTAAGAAGTGGAATGCTTTACTAGATTTCCTGTCATTTTGGCAAGAAGCTGAAGAAAGGATTATCAAGAGTAACTTCATCTTGCTATAGGATGGAGTTGGACTAATTTTTTTTCATGTGCTAGTCTTACTGGATTTCTAATCTAATTCTTTGTTATAATTGCATGCAAAGGGCTTTTGAGCACCGTAGATGCACAGTTACCTTCTTGTATTTTTTTTTTTTTTCCCAGAAATTGGGTCTGTGAAACTGCCTAAAATTACTATCATGTCTTTTATGAGTTTTTTACTCCTGGCTCAATCCTGCAAAAGTTGGGAAACTACCAAGAAATGCTGATCATGTCCAAGGTCTATAAGAATCCATAGCCATAGAGGTCCCTCACTATGATATCATATAAAATCATATCTTCAGTGAGCCATGGACTTTCCATTTAAATCAGATACACCTGTGAAACATAGTATCCTCTACCTTGTTTTAATAGCTTTGGATGTACACAGATAGTGCACAACAGCATCATCTATAAAACGTATAGTTTGCATTATTTACCTTGATTTGCATCATGTAAGTATTAAATCCCATGTTTTGCCATTCTTCTTATTACTGAGCAGCAGCCTAATTGAATTCAGCAGGCAAAAGACACAAGAAATTAAGGATGGCAAAGCTACACCATTAAGTGCTTTGTAACGATCAGTTAAAGAATTACACATCTCAAAAGCACTGTTACTTAGGAAGAAATGCAAATACATGTAAAAACTTATTTAATATCTAATTTATTATGCTTTTCTCTGCTTTAATTACATTCTAAGTTTCTAATTAATTTTAGGAGGAATACTATTGGGGATACCTATTTATTAGTGAATTTTAGGATATATAACATTTCCTTGAGTGAACATAAAAGAACCTTTGAAAAAAACTAGAGTGTAGAGTTATAAACAGTGGCAGATTGGAATGAAAAAAAAAAGATGTTTTTTTAGTTGTATAAAAATGTGTCTTTTTTTTAAAAAAAGAGTATCTTCTCTCAAACATTAACAAATGTAAACATCTGTAAAAAAAGGCAGTGACATTTTATCTGTCAACATAAAAGTTTTCAAGGTGAGGAATATACTGCATATTTGTTCCCTGCAATTTGTTGAAATATATTGGGAATAACAGACATTTGATCTAAAACGAATCACAAAATCACAAAATCACAGAATCTGCTGAGTTGGAAGGGACTCGGAAGAATCATTGAGTTCAACTCTTAGCCCTGCACAGGAGCATCCCCAAGAGTCACACCGTGTGCCTCAGAGTATCATCACCTGAACACTTTTTGTACTCTGTCAGGCTTGGTGCTGTGACCACTTCCCTGGGGACCCTGTTCCAGTGCCCAACCACCCTCTGCAAGAGGAACTTTTTTCTAATATCCAACCTAAACCTCCCCTGACACACCTTCAGGCCATTCCCTCAGGTCCTGTCACTGATCACCACAGACACGAGATCAGTGCCTGCCCCCCCTCTTCCCCACACGAGGAAGCTGTAACTGCAATGAAGTCTCCTCTCAGCCTCCCCTTCTCCAGGCTGAACAGACCAAGTGCCCTCAGCTACTTCTCACATGGCTTCCTCTCAAGGCCCTTCACCATCTTCATTGCCCTTCTTTGGACACTCTCTAAGAGCTGGATATCTTTCTTATATTGTGTTGCCCAAAACTGCCCACAATATCCAAGGTGAGGGCCCAGTACAGAGCAGAGTGGGACAATTCCCTGCCTTGACCTGCTGGTGATGCTGTGCCTGATGCCCTCCAGGACATGGTCAGTCCTCCTGGCTGCCAGGGCACTGCTGACTCATATTCAGTTTGCCATTGACCAGGACCCCCAGGCCCCTTTCCATGGCACTGCTTTCCAGCATCTCATTCCCCAGTCTGTATGTACATAGGGATTTGCCCCATCCCAGGTGCAGAATACATCACTTTCCCTTTGTTGACTTTCATATGGTTGGTGATTGCCCAGTCCTCTAATTTTTCAAGGTCTCTCTGCACGTCCTTCCTGCTTTTGAGAGAGTCAACAACATCTTAGAGTTTTGTGTCATTTGCCAGCTTGCTTAGTATCCCCTCCAGTCCTGTCTCCAAGTCATGTATGAAGATGTTGAAGAGCACTGGGCTTAAGATGGAGCCCTGTGGAACCCCACTAGTGACAGGTCACCAGTCTGATGTCACCCCATTCACCATTCCCCTCCATGCTCAACCTGTGAGCTCATCACTCACCCAACACATCATGTGTTTATCCAGCTGTGTGCTGGACATTTTTTCCAGAGGAATACTGTGAGAGACACTGAAATCCAAAAAGGTTACATCAACTGGCTTTCCTTGATCAGCTAGGTGAGTTATCTTGTCATAGAAGGAAATCAGGTTATAAGTAGGACTTTCCTCTCATGAAACCATGTTGGCTGTGACCAATGACTGCATTGTCTTTCAGATGTTTTTCGATAATTCCCAGAATAATCTCCTTCATAACTTTACCAGGCACTGAAGTGAGATTGACAGCCCTGTCATTTCTGGAGTCCTTCCTCTTGCCCTTCTGGAAAACTGGGACAATGTTCACCAGCTTCCAGTTAACTGGGACCTCTCCAGATTCCCAAGACTGCTCAAAAATCATTGAGAGAGGTTTTGTAGTGACATCATCCAGATCTATGAGGAGTGTTGAATTTGAAAGTTGTGCAAAATTAGAAGTAGTAGAGCATAGCCACTACCTTTCCTAGCAGAAAAGAGTTGAAGAATGAGAGTTCGTTCAAGGAGTACACACTGAAAAATATACATAGACTCATAAATAAACATTAATACACATATATACATCATTATGTCTGTTTTGGATACAGTTAATTTTATTAATGATCATGTGATTATTTCATGAGGGAGAATTTCAGTCATATTTGTGAAGAGAAACTGTAAACTATAAAGTTGTGGTCAAAAATATGGATGGAAGTTTTATGACTCTTGATGGTTGTTAAGACTACCTGTAATGCCCTAATCTATACTGACATACTTCGATATATTGGCTTCCCTTTTGAATGTCTCAAATGTTGTAATGGTATTAATTCTTAAAAGAGCTTGAATTTTTCTCTAATTTATCTTTTATTCTGAAAGTCCAAAATTCATCTGGTCATGTGATATCATCTATACACGAACAAGTCATCTTAATCTGGAAGGAAATAGACAATTACCCTATGTCATCCCTTAACATTTACAATGATAAAACTGATATCTCTTTATGGTCAGAAACATGTTTTTGCATTTATATTTTTGTGACAGAAATTTCAAATTTCCTGGGCAACTTTCCTTATGTACGTATTTACTTATTGCATGCTTATGAACACTTGCATTTCTGATGCTATGTATTTATTTAACTTTTGAAATAATTCCTTCCACTCAGTTTCCTTGAAATAACTTTTTTATTTCAAAAGCAAGAAATTATTTTCATAATTTCAAGAGTTATGATTAAAAGAAAATATAACTGCTCTGGAAATAAAATATGTATATTCTCTGGAGACAAGAGTCCCTGAAAAGCATACTGAAGAATCCTAGTCAAATGGAATCCAAAGAAAGCTAACATGCATCTGACAGTATTGCTTTAAACTGAAGCTTCAGGAACAAGAGCCCAAAACTGTACAAAATGATGATAATTTTGGTTTAATAACACTATTTGAGACTCTTGTCTAAAAAGGAGACTAATGACATCTTAAAAGACTTTCATGTATTTACATGGTTTATCATTCCTGCTAAAGTGAAGTAAAAGGGTCTGAATGTAAGTGGGACCAAGGCTCTTTGCTCATATCTTCTATTAATTTGATAAAGGCTACTCAGCCTGTCACTTGCCTCTTTAACACAGCTCTTAAAAAAGTCTTGTTTTCTCCTGTTGTTATTTACTTCCTTCTCATGCAGCCATGATTGTTTGAACATTCTTATGGATCTCAGGATTTTAAAAACATGTTTTAAAAGGTTAAGAGTGTAGAGGTGCTGAGAAGCATCTCTGTCATCTGGATTGTTGATGCTCTGAAATATTGACAAGTTTATGCCTTACACTTTAGGAACTGACTGGAACCGAACACAGAAAAAGCAGCAGAATAACCAGGCATCTGTAAATGTAGATCCTTGGCCTGCAAAAAGGTTTGCAGTGGCCCATGCAAATTCCTGGATAATCCAGTCAGTTTTTACACAGGTGTTCATTTCAAATTCTCTAATACAGTAGAATGTAACATCAATGGTGTCTGAAAAGTATAAATTAGTTAAGACCTGCCAGAGTTAACTATTTGACTAAATAATTATAAAATAATTATTTTTTTCATAATGCTGTAGCTGCAATATATCAAGTTGAGCTATTGATATGTCTTTTTGATCACTTTTATTATAAAACTGTCTTCTCCACGGACAACACCTTGTCGCGGGGGAGAAGCTTGCGTACCCTTATGAGGTTGCGAGCTATGCTGGCGGTGGTTTGTGCCTCCAGTAGGGTCTCCCATGCTAGTCAGGTCTCAACTGAAGGGTCAGACAAAGTGTGTCCATGGGCAGGATGGACTCGAAGCCCCCGGGCAACTATCCTAGGAGAAGGACAACTCTAACTCCAAACCCGGGCAGATGGAGCTCGCTTAGCCCTGTAAGGCCATCTATCTATGAGAAGGATACTCTAACTAAACCTACATCCTGAGGACTTCGCTGTCACTGTCCAAGCTTGCTTGGCCCTGGCAGATGAACCTCAGGAGTAAAGGGTGGGGCTAGTCCCGCGCACGCTGCACCTCACCTAAAAAATCCACTGCGCAGGCTCGAAGGCTACACCCACATTTGCAAGCCCTGCAGCGACAGGCGAGGGGCAAAACGGCAGGTGAGAAGGTGCACTGGAAGCCGCAGTCCCAACCCTGCATGCAGGCGGTTCAGGACATTGGTCGCTCGAGACTGACCTGGAGATGACAGTCTCGTTCAGCAGCATCCTGAACGACCAAGCAGCCTTTTTCAAGGAGACCACTGATTGCTTCACATGGAGAGGGGCCTAGAAAAGGTGGCCTAACCAAAGCTCATCTCCACCCCTCACCCGGTTGGCTAACCGCGGCCAACGGGCATCTTCCATATTGACCACCATCAATGGTCTGCTCTGGCCTCCAATCGGGAGGCATGGAGGCACACCGTCTATAACGCTGCTGCTTCCTTTAAGAGCGCACGCAGGATCAGTCTGGAAGAAAAAAGACAGCACAGAAAGAACCGTGCCTCGCCAATACAGCCTGTGGAGACTTTCCACTGTGCCTTTTGCGACCGGACTTGCCTATCGCGCATTGGCCTTTTTAGCCACCAGCGCGCTTGTAGCAAAGGTGGGTAGAGCCCTTCCCAAATCTTCTTTCGTGAAGCCTAGCCATGATTATAAAACCGTAAGTTTTTTTAAATTAATTGAAATATAACTTCACCAGCATTTTAGAACAACAGACTGTAGTTGGGTGCTTTTGTGTATTTTTTGCTTACAGCTATTCAAAAATGCAAGAGAATTTTTATTGTCTAACATGGTCTACCACCATTTCAATATTAAATAGATACTGCACCATGTATATGTGATATATGTGAATTATTCTGGCTCTAGATCAACTTTGTTTCTTTATTTCTTTTCTAGTCTTCTCTCAAATAGTAATTTTAATCTTTATATGTTTCTCTAAGGAAAAAGAAATTTGTAGATCTTGATAATTTACTGCATTAATTTTCTATTAATAAAGTACCAAAATTAGCAAAATACTATGCTACAAATTGGTAGACTAGAATTATTACAACATTAACTGAATATAGGAAATTATTAAGCAATTAAGTCACTCTTGGACTTATTTGTTAGGGGAAATTTCATTAGTAGTATAGCACAAGAAAAACAAAGAAATCATATTTTTCAACCTAACTATAAAATTAAATGGGCTTTGCATTCCTCAGCTTATAAGATATTATCCCCAAATATAGTCTGATCTCTTTAAAACACTCACTGTTTTTTACATTTTGGCAACTACTGTAAAACATCTGGAGCAACAACATAGATGTTCTTAGGATTTGTATTTTTATCTACTTTACATAGCTTATCTGTTCAGGGTCCAACTCTACTTCTGTGCCTTCCTGATGAAGAGCAGAGAGATATGACCAAGCACAATAAAGCAGTTATTCCTCATTTCTGTTGCTTAAAGGAAGCAAGTCCTTGCTAAGAGACTTTTGGAAAGAAGTGTGTCCTCCTACTTTTTACTTGTTACAACCGGCAGTCTGACCCAAACTCCATACCCTAGAGCTCAATGCTGAAGAATCAGAGCATTTAGAGCACTCACTAATTTTTTTTTCCTTCCTCATGAACAAGAGCCAACATCTGTTAGGGCTTTGATCTGAATTTTGGATAGATGCTGTACTAAGCTTTCAGGATGATATTCATCTGTCAACGTGGCAATTAGGTGCTCATAAAACCAGTGATCCCACCCTTGAAAAGTGTCCCTTGGATATTGTTGATCATTCCACATTGCTGACATGTCTATGGATATTTCAAGAGCACACAGAGGAGTTTGATGACTTCTACCTTCCTCTTTGTATGATATTTGGTTTCTCTCTTGATCTGTCTCCATCTGATTAAAAATATGGACCCATGACAGGAAAGCTTTATAAATATGGGCACTACCTATAGGGGTGGAGAATGCTTTAGGTCCTGTAAAACTACAATTTAAGCACTGCTAGGCTTTT
>VXBX01001175.1:1256524-1390335 GCA_013400415.1 Scytalopus superciliaris | reverse complement strand
TTTTTTTTTTTTTTTATATTCTGAATACTCCACTGATTAAACTGTATGCTGCTGACAAGAATGAAGAGTCCTTGGGACTCTTTTGGTCTATAAAGTGCCAATTAGTCAGGGAAAAAAAATCAGCAGAAGAAAACAAAAACAATAAAAATTTTCAGTCTTCTTATACATCTTTGGAACGAGCAGACAATACAAAACACAGAAGTTCAAGTCAACAGCTAGGGTTGCTGTTGGGAGCTGCATTGTTCCTTCTTTGCTCCTTTGTTTTTGCATATGTCAAATTAGTGCAGAAGCTTCTCAGACCACAGATTTTATATTATATTTACATTCAATTTGCTTATTTTAAAATAAACACTTGGATTAATGAATTCTGGAAACTAATGGCTTAGTTTGAAGAAAACTTAAATTTATTTCCTTGAAGAAGTGTAAAGGTTTAATTTTTTGTAATTCACGGGATCACATCCTTAGAGGTGACCTGAAGTAACAGGAAGGTACATGAGCATCTGCTAAAAACTGTAAGGTAAATTTGAGAAAGCCATACAAATCTGCAAAGCAGCAGAATAAGCAAAACTGCAAATGCAAAATTTCAGAAATGAGGAAAATCAAGAAATAATAAAGGAGGTTATTGCACAGCAGAACATGCTGAGACCAGTAGGGAAAAGCACCTGAGCTGGCATCACACCACAGAGACCAGCCTAAGCAAGTATGTAAAGAGAAATCATCATGCAGACAGAATCCATCCAGCAGAGCTTCCCATAAATACAACTTGGTACTTGCTCAGGGTGCTGGATGCTGAGCTGAGGAGATGAACTGGATGTTGCTGTGATAACCATTTATCTTAACAGAGGGTACTGAGGCAAAAGAGGCAGTAAAACCAGCAAACGCTATACCATATCTTTTTCCTGTACAGATCATCTATGTGACAAAGCACTCAGATGAAGTAGGGCTAGCAAAGCTGCAGAAGGGCAGAAGAACATGCCAAACAATTCTCTGGGCACAGGCAATATAAGGTCAAGTTATCCTTCTAGCACACATTGGTAGCTGATCAGCTATTCTGTTGTCCTGGGAAGAAAGTGAATCTGGGGAAAATGAGGATTCTTTCTCCCCCCCTCCCCCCCCCCGGTTCTTGGATTATGTTATCAATTAATAACTGTCAGTGATTTTTATTATACTTACTTCTCCCAGGAAGTGGGACCCTGGGTAGAGAGTCTCATTTTGTTCAAATAGCCTGCTGTTCAAACAAGGTCAAAATATTCTCACTGAAACATGTGATGACAGCAGAACATCTCCTTGAGCTAAAGTTATCTATTCCTTACAGCAATGTGTTTGGTGCTGGCTCCTCATTGGAAAGAGGGTCTCTCGGACTGTGACTTTGAAATGCAAAATCTAACTCTCACATCTAGCCCTTACAGCTTACTCAGATTCAAATAAGCAAGTGATTCTAACCTCACATCCATGTTTCTGAGAGTCAGAGAAACATTACAGATACGTTCTGCTCCTCACCTCCAAAGATGACACATTGCAGCCTTGTTCATAATGGTGGTGTCATTTTTCTTGTGCTTTTTGTCCACCATAGCAAGAAAGCAGGGGGAAAAAGGGGAAAAGGGTTGGCCTGGCCAGAGGTGAACCTGAAAATCTGTGTCTCCTACTTTTCAGACTGGCAGTCTTGATGTGAAACTTCTGAAAGTTAGAACCATTTCAATTCTGCACATCAACCAAAGACATGAATACCCAAACTGCTTCTCCCAATGTGATATGGTGGAGGTAAAAAGTCAGAAGTGATTAAGAGCATGGGCACAGCACTATCTAAACACAAAACAGCATAGACAGGATAGATTAGAGGGGAAATACAAATTACAACACAATTATGAACCTTTCTTCAATGGATGGAGGAAGTCCAGCAGCTAGATATTGTTAGCATTTATTTTCAGTTCCAAAGCTTAGCAAATGGATTTAGGGTATCAAGTTTGCTCTTCAGCATCTCGACCAAAGGCAGCTTCAACTGCAGCAGTCTCATGGTGTATTTAGCAGTTTATCATTTCTGTTTCCACAGATACCTCTGTTCACACTGTGAGTGCTGCAGCAACTAGTATTACACAGTTAATGGGAAGTCTTGTCA
Source organism: Scytalopus superciliaris (assembly GCA_013400415.1). NCBI lineage: Eukaryota > Metazoa > Chordata > Aves > Passeriformes > Rhinocryptidae > Scytalopus > Scytalopus superciliaris. The sequence continues at coordinate 1,388,219 of VXBX01001175.1, read as the reverse complement.
CAGAACTGATGCATCAATAATCACTTACAGAAATGAAGAGTGAATCCCTGTGCCCCTGTTTTAGGGGCCTGGCTTGGGTATAAGGACCACCAGAGCTAAAAAGACCTAGTTGTACTGTTGAAGAGGAAAGCCTGTGGATTAAATTTCTGTTTTCTGCAAATGCCATGCAGACGACATCCAGTTATGTTATAAAAGTTTTGCTGTGTGGTATATCGGTTAGGAATTCAGCATTTGTTCTAGATGCCGCTAAGGTCCATTACTCTTCCCTAGGGAAAACTCCACTAGGTTGACAAAATCTCTTTATCCAGTTTAATTAAAGGCTTACTCTGGCAATCTCAGGTATTTAAAATGTTTGCTAATTGACACTTGAACAAAATGAACTATTAACAAATTATCACTCTTCAAGAAAGCCAGGAAATTGTAACTATTTGCTCAAATTTTATTCCTGGCAAGTGCTTAGTTGAGGTCTTGTGTTGGAGGAGAGAGATACCAGCTGTGGAAGGACAGCTTAACCAGCCCAGATGTATGACTGCCCGAGCTCTGGAAGACTGCTTGCTGAATTTATATGGACCATTGCTATGTTTAAGGACTGTTTGCAATTCAAAGTCTGTACCCTGTTTGAGGATTTTATCATGTTATAGGTCTTTTCCTTTGTTTCACTGTGTGTCTCTGCTGGAATTTTCCATCCCTCATGGCTTGTAACCCACCTCTGACTGCTTCCTGCTGGCAGCAGGGTTGCATCTCCCTATGTGACACACCCCTGCCTCTGTCCCATCAGTTTTGGGACTCCTTGCCTTGTTTGGCCAGGACCTATCCAAAACCTTTCCCAAAACCTTCCCAGGGCACACCCCGTTCCAGAACCCTTCTGCCTGAGCCTATTTATGCTGTGTACAATTTCGAATAAAGATCACTTCCTTGCACCTTCCTACCTCAACCCCCGGAGTGGTCTCTCATTCAGTCCCCTGCGACCCCTCAGGACCGCAGTCTTGCAAAACATTTAACCATGTATTTATAAGTAAATGTAATAGCAGTTAGACATTTCAAAGACTTAATCTCAATAAGGTTTAACGTGAAAAAATATTATTACAGTAGAATTAATATCACCTAACTATGTGAGTGTGCTGTATCTAGTAAGTTAGTTTTCAGGTTTTTTTCTATAATCAATGACAAGGGACAGGCAAGTCCAAAGCCTATTACTCTTGACTGTATTAGACATTTTAAGTTGGAAATGCTTCTTTGACAGTTGAGTCCAAAGGGAGTCTTGAAAATGAACTTAAACTTTATGCCCAACTCTTAAAAAACTAAGTGAAATGAATCTCATCCTTCATTTCCACATAATAATAGATACAATTGTTACAGTAGCTCTATTTTCACAAACACCCACAGTTCATTACGAGACTAAGGCATAAGCATGATATTATTAACATAATTATTCTGGGTACAACATAACTGTGCACTTCAAATCAATGGGAAAAGATTATTTTCTGTCTTTTTTTTTCTTTAATTGCAGCCCTTAATGTACTTAACTATTTCTCATTCTAACATGAGAATATTATGTATTACATCTTCTCTGCCTGAAAAACTGCTTCTTCCTAGTTTTCATTGTGTTCTTCACCTCCATTTGCTCGCTAATCAGTAAAGTGGTTTTGCTTCCTTCCTTAAGAGCTAGGTTACATCTTTCCATGCCCCACTGTATGTCCTGAAGTTGCAGTCTGCCTTCTTGGTGAGTATCTATACTACTGCTTTGTAGGTTATCACTTTGGGTGAAATCCTGGTTTGCTATGGAAGCCACTTGAAAAACTTCACTTGAAAAAGTCTTCAATGGGACAAAATGTATCTCTTTTGTGAGTAGATCCTTCTGAAACATTTAGCCTTCTACATATCACTCACCCAGTCTGAGTTTCTCCCTATAGAATGCTGAGGCATGATGCTATCCAGAGCACTCAAAGCTTCACCCACTTGTTGGAGTTTAACTCCAGGGAAAGAACATAGGCATCCACTTGGTTATTCTGGTAATGAGCATCTTGGTGATATAAATAACAAAATATAAATTATTTCGTGAGTAGTATTTTCTTTGTTTCTAAACAAGTCTAACTGCATAATATCGAAGCAGCCTTATTCACATATTGCATCTTTCACTCTGAACATCCTTTATTACATACTGTATAACTGATTACTTTTAAAACACTATTCTAGAGTAACATGGGAATTGAATACTTTAAAAGAAAAAAAAAAGTTCTCCAAATCTTATGATGTTGGCTGTTTCTCTTCTTTGTTCCTTCATCATTGTTCTCATTGTAAAATTTGCTGAGCTTAGGTTGTTCTTGTTTTCAAAGGCACACATGTTCAGCTTTTCCATAAAAAGGCTATGGTTAAACTGTTTGCACCTCAGGTTCCATCTTTGTAAAATGAAAGCTGTTAAGGTTTCTCCACTTCGCAATAATTCCCTTTTGCAAAGCTAAGTTACTTAACAATTGCAAAATATGCTGAGCTCCTACTGTAGAAGATGCTATGATATGGAAGCTGTAAAATGATATTATAATGACTACAAATGCAGAGAACTGGGAATGGGAATAGAATCAGCAGTTTGGGTGACAGGTCATTTGCAAACAAAATGTGAGGGAGGAGGAGGTCTCTGGGGAGTAATTTAGTTCACTGTCTGAAGATTTATACCTATTGGTGATGCCAGCTGAATAGGTTTGTTCCATACAAAAATAGGAGCTGATCTATTATATGACTTTTCAAAATTGTTTCAAGTCTTTATTTCAGAGAGAGATGTTATCTGGTTAATGTACATGCTGTTGTAGCAAGATGGGATTGTGCATTTCGAATATGCCAGTTTAGGACAATTGCATCATTATTGTGACAGGCACATTATTGTGGCATCATTAATAATGCTTGTTACAATAATGTACTTTGCTTTTGTGTGAACCATAGTATTTGGAACTGGGTGTGATGCTACAGAAGACAAGAATCAAGCCAATAGAAAGTCCTGAAGAGATGCCTGGAGATTTACTCCATCTCAGACTGCTTACGTTTTTATTGGTATTGCAGATTTTCATTATCATTTTAATGGTTCTGAAACAAATTTTAAAATTATTTTAATGGTCTGATAATAAAATATTTTAACAGGAGTTTTTCCTCCTGTCACGCAATATTTTTCTCCAACTGTTAGCAACAATGTAAAACTGAAGATAAACTTTGTCTGTTTTATACATTTCAGTGGTTAACATTGTATGAAAAATGCTGTCTACACAATTGTGCAAAAAACGTATCTTCCAATTAATATGAACTCTGTAAAAATGCCAGTTTTATTAATGCGCAGCTGAGTTTTATATTAAACAACCTGACTTTCTCATAAAGAGCATTTCTGGAACTAAACTTCTCACTAATTGTCACTGTGTCAGTACTCTCAGTATAGATGCAGCTGCCACTCTGAAGCATAAATGCTGCATGACAATCCCCAGAAGATCATTTAAAATATTATGTAAAAGTGAAAGAAATACCTTGTCCATCACTTGGCAGAGTTCTTTCTGTCTGTCCTGTCAGTGGCAAATCTCTCTTTCCCCTTCTATCAAACTTTTGTCCAGTTTGGTTGAAAAGAGTTCCCTTTGATAGATAAGGAATAGTGTAAAGTGAATAATAGAGAAGAAGAAATTGGAAAAGCACACCAGATCATCCTTATCCAGTGGAATAAAAATAAATAAGTGGAATATAAAGATTGGATCAGATTAGAATTCATAGATTAAATGATTAAATAGAAGAAAGTGAATTGTTATTTTCATTTTTAATACTAGCCCAGGAAAGTGGAATATTTTTATGATAATTAGGATATCACTGAAATACTAAAGGACAATACAAGAAGCTTGAAAGACTATTGAGAAGAACACCTATGAATTTAAAAAAGGTAGCTGGTGTCTTTTTCTGATGTTTTAATTTATTTGGTTTCTTGGTTNTTTGTTTTTTGGTTGTTTTTTTTTTTTCCAGCTCATACAAAAGTGCCTGCAACCTACTAGAAAACAGATGTCCAGGAATCTTCTAGTGATGGGGAAAAATGCAATAAAAGATGCTTCTGTTAGTATGAATGGAGAGGAAATATGAACACAAGGGTACAAAATAGCAAGAGGATGAGAGCTGTAAAAGTGGCTGACACATGCATTAGCAGGGCATCAAGATCCTGGCACACATCTACCTGCAGCTCCTCAAGACAACTAGAATCAGAGATGGTGAATAAATCCTATTGACTCCTAGTCATGGGATGTTTGGCTCCTGACACATCAATGACACTTATCCACAACTGATATCCTCCTAATAAGAACCCTGTAAGGGTGGGGACAGATTTGAAAACTGGTGCTGCTTGCCATTGCAAGCCACCCTGGATACAGCCTGCCTACTGCCAGAGTACTTACGTATATTTTGGTGTTTATGTATGTTGAAATGTGAGCATTAGGGGCTGAATCAATTGTGTTTTAAAAGAAATTAGCATTTCCATTCTATGGGATAGTGCACCTGAGATACTGCATCAACCTTCATCAGTGCCATAGACATGAGGACACAGAGGCACACACAGACCCATCTGTACCATACCATTTTCCCCCAGGCAGCTGGAAGCTCCCCACAGTTTTGGACAATGGGAGTTCTGCATCACCTGTCCCATATGTCTGAAACTGATGTGGAAATTAAATTTTCTGAGTCATGACCCATTGGCTGTTTCTTTTGTTTTCTGTGGTCTTATGGGGAAAATACCTGTGGCCTTTTCCTTATTGTCCTTAAAACATTGAAAATCTTCATATATACATACAGATAAAAATAAAGGCATCTATATATCTATGCATATAGAAAATGTACCTGTATTTTCCTTATGGGAAGGAAATGGGGAATCAATAAGAGGTTGCTCTGAGATCTTCTGGTTGTGACACTTTCAAAACATGGAAACCAGCGCATTACAGAGCAGCATGAAAACATGCTTAGTGTGAGCCTAGAGTCACATCCTTGCATCAGTGAGATGAGGCAGGAGGCAGAGGTCAGTCTGGGGCACATTGCCTCCATGTGGACCTCAGAATGAGGCCATTGGTTTTCAAGTGCACAGCTAGAATGTTCTGCACTCTGCCTCTGAGGATTATCACCAATAAAGGAAAACATTTCATTTTCTTACCTACTTTCTTCTAGAAAATATCCATTAGCTATTGAATCCTCTATGGATTTCCATAAAGATGAATATTTTTCCTATTAATTATTTATCAACTGAAATATTTTCATATATTGCAACAAACCCAGGAGACACTTTATTAAAGATTTTTTCCATAATTCATTGCAAGAATTTAAAAAAACCCCACAAATTCTCAGAAATTCATAAATATAAATTACTGACAATAATACTGATATCTTAATTATGTCTTGGTAACTTTTTCAAATCATGTTTGACAAGTATAAAAACAATTTTCACTGATTCAGATGTCTCTGTGTAAGGCTATGTCATGAGAGCAGTCACAGGACTCTTTTAATTCCTCCTTAGTGGAATCTCATTTGCTATCTTTGTATGATTCTTTTTCATTATTATTTGAGTCAATGAGACTGCTAATCAGGTAACATAAAGCAACTAATACACAAGAAGAGACTAAGGTCTAGAGGAGACTCAGAGCCTTACAGTGATTGAGAATTTAACATCTGTGGTGTTCTTTCCTTTCTCTCTGCTCAGAGTTTTCAAGCCCCATCTCTCCCAGAAATGTCAATGCATGGAAAGGAACTGCACAAAAGTCTCACTTTGAAATGCCAAATGTGACATCCTTGTGTTGCTCAAAGTGTTGAGAAAAGATACTGGTGCAACATAGAAAGAGTGCTATAAAAACTAAAAAGATCTGTCACGATAAATATTACTTATATTGCAACTTATCACTAGGAGATGCTGAAGTAACTCCATGACAAGTGCAGTGGATTAGACTGGTCTGTGCTAAATGGAAGGCTGCCTTGCACCGGTCTGTCACCCAAGGACAAAAAGAGTGCAAAGGAGTTTTGAATTCACTTTGAAACAAAGTCATTCCCCAGACATGAATCCTGATTTAAATCCCATACAATTCATGAGGTACCTCTCATGCATGGTGTTTTACTGACCTGTGATGCATAAGGTACCAAACCAATTCATTTTGAGTCAACTCAATTATTTCTTAAAAACCATGAAATCAGGTCACTTAATCACATTAGGAATGCCTGATCACTCAGTTTTAATTATCCTGTATGGTCTGCAAAGCTGATATCATGAATTTCTGTGGCACCAAGTTGGAGTTTCTCAGTTCTTGTATGAACTCTGAACATTTTTTTCCCTTTCTGTTGATCAACGTTCTTATATTTACTATCAGACGTACTAAAAGCCTCAATAGATGTGTAGGTCTCTTCACAGGCCATTTGTTTGCATGTCAAATATTAAAAGACATGGATTTAAGATCAAAGGATTCAACATCTTAGAAGGTCTGTTTCTTTTCTCTAATGCCTGTGAAATGAGTCTTGGGCATAACTCAGCTATAAACAGGGAAAGGTGAAGTTCAGTGAAATGCAAATCATCCTAGCAGACTGTGAGTGGTGTAATGGACCCTGTGTCACAGAGGCTTAGGCCATCTTCCCTTATTCTATCTGTGTTTCTGTTACAGTTCATATAAATGCTTTGCCTGTTTTATATTGAACTAGATGTTATCCTAATGAAAATCATTGTCCAATGCAAAATAATTTCAGTTTAACAATACTGGGTCCAGTATTGAACCCTGGGTGACACCACTAGTAACAGACCTCCAACTAGACCCTGTGCTACTGATTATAACTCTTTGAGATCTGCTGTTCAGCCAGTTCTCAATGTACCACCTTGCTAATCCAGTCCACACTTCCTGAGTTTGCCTGTCAGGATATTGTGAAAGACAGTGTCAAAAGCTATGCTGAAGTTGAGATAGACAATATCCACTGCTCTCCTTTCATCCATCCAGGTAGTTTTTTAATTGTAGGAGGCAATCAAGTTGGCCAAACATTCACCTTTCATGAATCCACGCTCGCTACTCCTGATCACGTTCTTGTCATCCATGTGGACAGAGACAGCCTCCAGAATGAGGTACTCAATCACCTTTCCAGGGACTGATGTGAGGCTGACAGGCTGGTAGTTCCCTGGATCTTCCTTCTTGCTGTTTTTGACCACTGGGCTGAAATTTGTTTTCCTTGAGTCCTCAAAGACCTCTAGTGATCACCATGGCCTTTCAAAGATGATCATGACTGGCATAGCTATGGTGTTCACCAGCTCTCTCGGCACTCATGGATGCATCCTGTCAGAGCCCATGGACTTGTGGATGTCAGATTTTCTTAGGTGTTCTCTAACTGAATCCTTCTTGACCAAGGGAACCTCCCAACATTCCTTTACCCTGCTTTCCTGCATCAGGGATTTTTGAGGGCTTGTCTTGTTAATGAAGACTCACAGAAAGAAGGCATCCTTTGAAATCAGCCTCTTATAATCTTGTGTTTCTGTTCCCTGGGAGGAAACATTGCCTGCTCCATGCAAATAAAATGCTATGTGTCCTGAACTGCAACTCAAATATCCCTTTGGATTCATAGAATGTTCAAATAATACATCTAGAAATCTGTACCTTATTGCTGACTCCGTTATCATGCTTACTCCCTTTCTCTATTAGTATGATGGGAATGGCTGTAGACGGTACCTCACAGTATGTTTCTAAAAGGTCAGCAATGCTCTTGGTAGTGTAGTGTCTGGAAACCATGTCTGTCAGTTGTCCTTACTTCAGTAACGTGTAGTGGTGCAAAGCAGAGCTTGCTTGGGAAACTGACTGTAAGAGCAGTTTCATTTTGCAAGCCACACTCCCTGAAAAAGCCAATGTTTTTTGTCACTTATGTGTGACACTTTGAAATAAGGACTTATATGGTTGAAAAGGAAGTCCCAGAAGTTCAGCTGTCCTTCTGCCCTTGTCACACACTTGGCAAAAATCATACTGGTAAGGTTTTTATGCCTTTCTTCTTTCCAGTGTCAGAAATTGAGGGAAATGACCTAATGCTGAGATAATTACTTCAGCTCCGGTAAATGTACTTAAAGAAAACACATATAATTAGCCATTTTTTACATAATGAGATCACAGAATCACAGAGTATTCTGAATTGGAAGGGACCCACAAGGATCCTCGAGTCCAACTCTGAAGTAAATGGCCCATACAGAGAACAAACTCACAACCCTGGTGTTACTAGCATCACACTCCAACCACCTGTACTAATCTCAGGATATTCAGTTGTGCCTGCCTCAGCTGCACCTCCCTCATCTGCTTGAAAAGAGTATACTACTAATTAGCTAAGTCAGTACCTTTCTATGTCCAAATCTTCATTCACGAAGCCTAGCCATGATGATGATGATGATGAACCACCTATATAAATGAATGCAGACCACCTATATAAAAATGAGATGATGGTTCTGTCTGAAATATTTATGTTTGATTTTCAGTGTGGACTCTCTAATCTCACAGATAAACCCTGAACCAAAGCCCACTGAAGGGCTTTTTAAAAACATTATTCAGAATGTTTTAAGTCAGCCTTATAATATGCATTTTACCAGCAGATATGGGTGAATATATCAAGTAAAGCTAGCATGTAAGCAAAAAGCTTCTAAGCATTAGATACAAAGGTATTCAGGGAAAGAAATAGTAGTCACACCCCGTAAAAACACAGCCAGTCTCAGACTGCAAATATGCAACTTGCTCAGTGCCTGAAGAGTAAAGAGTTTAGTATGTCTGTGTGTATGTATGGTTAGAAACCAAAACATCAAATTCAGTGATTTGAAGTTCTATGAGGTGAGCAAAGCAGTGGTAGTGAGTTTACTGAGCCCCTAGAAAGGGATGAAAGAAAAACAAAGGTCCCACTGAATGTCACAGTGATTCATGAACCCTCTTTCAGACTAAGATTGAGACATTTTCTGTGGAACCGGTCACAGTATGCAGTGTTTTTGTTCTTCTGTGGGGTCTCCTGATTGTGGTTTGAACTTCTACACACAGCTATGATATGAATACACCTCATTCATTATCTAAATTGCTGACAATATTATCAATACTAAAAGTGAATAAACATTGAAAAGTAACCAATACTTTAATAGTTGTCATAATTTGCAGATAATTGCTGGTTATGATGCTGCTAATGATGAAATCTATATGACTTTTTTGTGCTCATTATATTAATTTTTTTTAATGACAACTCACTTTTCTTTATGTATATCCTTGTCATTATACATTGTAACTGATGCCAATAATCAGTTAGACTTCCTGTGCTAGTAAGTAAGGAAATAAAGATTCAGAGAAGTCTTCAAAGAGAGGCAGAGGGTAGTTCAGGACCCACAATTTGTAAAGGAATTTAATATGTACGGTTTATTTGTTTAATGTTGTGACAACATTTGCTGAAATGTTTATTTACCTCAAAAGAGTTTTCACAGCAACGTCTTAATGTGATATGGACAATGGAAAGCACTAAATAATTAATAGAATTATTACTACTAGTAAATCTCTCATAGGCTTCTCAACAAAGAGGGTAGTTGCTCTTATTTCAAACAGTTCTTTACAACTTTTTAGAACATAAAGATTGAGTACACAGACTAACATACTACATGTCAGTGATTAAACCCACTTGCATAGACTACAAATAAGTTATTTTCTTTTCAGATGCTTAATATTTTACAAAAGTTTTTAGAAAGCTAGATGATGAACTAAAAACAGTGTAGTAGGGGAACCTAAAACCCCTGAGTTAAAAATAAAGCAGCAGAAATCTGTTGTATTGAATTTGCTTCATTGCCCTAAGTGGCACTGAACTCAAACTTTTCTGTAATGAATTTCAACTTAAAATTTGCAATATTCAGAAAAGAGCTTATAATCCACATTCACATTTCCCATTCAGAAGGAGGGAGATATATAATCAAAAATACAAAAGGAAAAATTAAAAAAACTGGAATGTAAACTTTTAATATAGGTTAGTGTTAATCATCCTCCATAAAAAGGATATGACCCTGCAAAACATGAAAGTTGAAAACTTGTCTTAGGTGAGTGCATACACATGTTCTGTGGACTTCTCAATTTTCTAAAAAAAAAAATAATTTAACTTCTTATGCCAGTCTTATATTTTATATTAATTGACAAAACTCTACTGGTAGCAAGAAAGAGTGTGTAAACTGTTTACTCATTAAAGGTGAGCAGATCAATCTAACATTTTTTTGCTGCAGACAAAATGTGTCATTAAATAATTGAGTGCATTTAAGGGATTTAAGGGTCTTTAGTTCTATTCATGCTCAGCACTTCTCAAATGTAGTTTATCTTTCCAAAGGGCAGAACATCTTTTATTTTAAATAATCTATTGCACCTTGTTGTGCCGCTTGCTCTACAGTCAATCAATAGACCTTAAAATATATCTTTGCACACTGGTTTGTAGATCCTGTAGATAGCTGGTAAGCAGGTGAATAGCCTTTGTTTGTGCTTTCCTCTTTTTCAGTGGGATACTGTCCTCTAGATGCTGCTCAATTATTTACTGCACTTATTTCCATAGATTTGTATTCCATTTATGCTGTTACAGTGATTTCCTTTAATACCAACATCTGTTAAAAGAGGTCACAAGCTCTCTGGGGCAGATGACAGATCTCCTTATTGTTACTAGAACATATTTGTCTGTTCTGGAAAGCTGTATATTTCTAAATACTTCAAAAGAACAGAGTTTTTTTCAGAATATTGCAGACTCAGGATATATATATATATATATATGGACTTAAGACTTATACAGTCAATAACAAGAAGGTAGAAAGGCCATTTGTGTATGCCAGTACTAAATGCCATAATATGTAAAAGTAAGAAACTCCATTATTTCAGATTGAACCAGTGGATTTACAGTCAGTCCTTCACTGTTCAACATCATATAGTAATAGATTCATTTAGGTTAGAAAAAAGCTCTAAGACCACCAAGTCCAACTGTTAATCCAGTACTGCCAAATCCTACACTAAATCATGTACCTAAGCACCACATCTACACATCTTTTAAATACGTCCAGGGATGGTGACTCAACCACCTCCATGGGTGGCCTGTTCCAATACTTAGCAACCCTTTCCATGAAAAAACTGTTCCTAATATCTGATCTAAATCTCACATGCTGCAATTTGAGGCCATTTCCTCTTGTTTTATCACGTATTACTTGTGGGGAGAGACCAACCTCCACCTCACTACAACCTCCTTTCATGTAGTTCTAGAGAGCAATAAGGTCTCCCCCTCTGCATTCTTTTCTCCAGATTAAACAATCCCAGCTCCTCCAGCCGATCTCCTTAAGACTTGTGCTTTAAATACTTCCTCAGCTCTATTGCCCTTCTCTGAACATGCTCCAGCACCTCATAATCTTTCTCGTAGAGAAGGGCCCAAAACTGAACACAGGATTTGAGATGCAGCTTCAGCAGTGCCAGGTAGGGAGGAATGATCACTGCCCTGGTCCTGCTGGCCACAGTACTAATGACACAAGGCCAGGCAGCTACCTGGGCACACTGCCAGCTCATGTTCCACCACTGCTGACCAACACACCCATCTTGAGGCTAGACAATACCCTAGGGCATCTACAGTGGCACAAGACACCTTTGTTGCTTAACCACTCGCTAGCCACACCATGAAAATCTAATGGGACTTTTGTAGTCTTGGGACACACTTGATAACACCATGTGGATGTCCCATGTACAAAGTCACCAGGCACCAATGTTTAAGTATTTGAATGTCTCAGTTCTCAATATAGAAAACAACAAGGAAGATGAATAGCTTCCAAAGGCATTGGGCAAAGCCTGATATTTTTCTCATTCCATAATCTTTTTGTGATTTCATTTTTGAATCTCAGAGTCTCTCTGAAAGCAAAAATGCACCAGAGGTTTCCATGAAGGACATATTTGAATCTAAACCTTGACTTTGATTTTTTAAATTTTATTTTTACTGTGATTTTGGTCTCAATAGGGTGAGAATATGTTTCTAAGGAAAAAAAATAGGCATTTAAAAGTACTGAAAAGGGATGAAGCAACAATTTTACAGTGTGGTTGGCAACAACTTTTGACCTGGAAAAATTACCTAAAGCCATAATGATCCTATGAATAGCTTTAGTTTACATAAACTAGCCTTACTTTTTAGGAGCAGCTATAAAACATTTGCATGGACCATTTTCATTCAGTGCCTGAGCAGTGTTCTGATGGATATCTTCTGATAGTAATTTCTCTCTGTTGCAGGACATTCATGGTCGAGTGATGCTGAATGACCCCATGGCTGAGCAGCCCTAACTGTTTTCCAGGGCAGAGCAATAAAACAAGGTTAGAATGGGAGAATCAAGGTGGTTCAGTAATTCAAAAATTATGACATTTTAAAGACAGTCTCACCATCCATAGGTCTCAGCAGGGTAGTTTGGGCATATATTTGATGCAGAGAATGTATGATCATTTATGGAGTTTGCACATAAGTCTTCTATAGTTAAAAAATATTCTTTTCATCTGAGTTTAGACCTCCAGGTTGCTCATGCCTCAGGACAGGATGCTCAATGACGTGCACTTTTGTGTTTGAGTGAAAAAAGCCTAAGTTATTTAATACATACTGCTGTGGAATGAAGACAGGCTATGTTGCTGCAGAAAGCAGGAATAGAACTCTTCAGTGGGACTTCTTGCACTTACATTTTGCAATTTCTACATCAATATAAATTCTTTGATTCCAGTTTCTTATTTATAGTGATCAAAATGAGAGAAGGTGCTGATTACTTCTGATATGGAATGTCTCAATATTGTCAGTGTTTTCTTTCACTGCTTTTTAATTGAATAGATGCATGGCTGCTTGAATACCTTACAGGCCTGTTTAATTTAGTCTCTTTGTCTGATACAATTTTAGGATATAGAGGAATGGATCATCATATGAGTTTGTAAAGGATTTAAAAATCATCCATCTCTGTCTTTACCATGGATAGAGAAGCTCCTTAGAAGTGTGGGTGTCTGTCATGTAGGCACAGAAAGAAAAAAGCCAGTACAAAGTGGTGATTATTTCTTTTTAGTGCTTTGAAGCTCTCACTGCTAGCAACATACAGGCTTCCTCTTGTTGTTAGCATGTCTGCGTTTTTTGTTTGTAGCTTGTTTTGCAAGAATAGATTTTAGCTCATAGTGAATTTCTTAATAGCCTCTCATTTTCGATACATATTAACACCATGTCAGACAGAGTATTATGTCACTTTTAATACCATAAAGTATTTATGCAGAAATTACGAATCAGAGCAAATGAGGTTGTAGAATTTGATGCTTGTATCAGGAAAATCAGTGCTTTATTAGGCAATGCTTCCAACAGAGGTATTTTTTACAACTCTTCAATTTTGCAGCATTGTTTCTCTTTGTTTGACAGTGAAACACCATAGTTTTCTATATAGTAAACAACTAGAATGGAAGTCAAGTAGGCAGCTGACTTCCCATTGATGAGCATGATAGATAACTGAGGCTATAGAGGTAAACAAAAGCTGATCATTTAACTCAAGCAAATTTGTACTGATAATCTGGTATCTTTTCATTAATGACTGAGTGGGTCTCTGAACATGCCGCACAGTTTTATTATGAGATGAAATTATACTCAATGACATTTAGGCTTAAATCATAGAGAAAATCAGAAGATGGAACATGCTGAAGCAATTGTGGAAACTGGTAAGTACTTCAGAGCTCCAGTTGTTTACAAGAATCAACAAGGAGCTGGAAAGGGCAGGAACACCTCAGTACTCAGGGAATGAATATATCAATTCAGGTATGAACAAGCTGATATTCTTTAAGTTTTCCAGGTTCAATTGCGTTGTTATCTGTTCCATACAGGAAATGTATACTCCCCTGCATTTGCCACTTGAGAAATGAAATAGTGAGAGGGAAATGGCAGTGTTTCATCGAAGCACAAGAATTAGTCAGATGTTCCAGCATTCTCTCAGATTGATTTACCCCTACAATTCTTTGCAAATCATTACCATTTCGTATATCAATGAACCCACCAGTCTGTAAAGACTGCAGTATTTTCCCATCTCACAAAGATGTTGCATGTATTCATTTGTATGTGTAAAATATTATTACAGATAATGCAGTTATTATCTTTGCTTAAAAATTAACCTGGTATTTAGCTTTGAGAAAGAAAAACCTTTCTGACCACATTCCCAGAGAAATTTTAAGTCCTTGGTTTTGTTTCACTACTTTGATGTTTTAGTGTCTTTTCTAGGGAATTAAAATGTCATTAACAATAAAAAATACATTCATCAGTCTGAAATGCTACCTACAGTCATGATTTGCTTGTAATGATTTCATGGGCTATGTTTTTTATATTTTAAATGAATGCCAAGTTGATGTGTTTTCTTTGAGCAAAACGGAATAACTCTCATTGTGGCTGCAAAAAACTGATTTTCTTTTCTTTATGCAAAGCCAAATCTCCCTCTGAACATGTTAGTTCCTCTACAGCCCTCCCAGGATGCCTTAAGTTTACCAATATAGAGCAAGATGTGTCTCATATTGTGCTTTGGATTGTAGTATGCACATTCCTGGTGATTAACGGGATACACATAAAAATTATAAGAGTGTAATAAATTAAAATGTAATACTATAGAATTTATAAAGCTTTAAAAACCAGACATAATGTCTCCTAATTAATTGTCAGTTTCACTAAATCTTAATCAGAACAATGTATATGTACTATGCACTCTTTTTTTTTTTTTCTGCAAACAAAAGCCAGTGGACACAGAAAGTAATTTCAATTCAGTTGTGTGCATCCATGATAATCCATGTATCCACATTATCATGTGTATCACTGCCACATGATTTGATACCCTCCTGTGATGCAGCTCCTATTGCCCACTATCAGAAATGAGGAGCTGGTCTCCATGAACTTCAGGCCATATACACATTCATGAAGAAAATAAAAGAGAGTTCCCTGGACTATGTTTATTTCTTACATTAGGTAATTCTGCAGTCATAAGAGAACAGTGGACTCACCATAGTGTAAAACTGCAGAGATCCAAATGGAACTGAAGTGAAACTGCAGTTGGTACCTCTTCACTATTTTTACTGGAGATAAAGCTGGCATGAAAATTAGGATCTCTCTGATTTGAATCTTTTCACACATTCCCAAGACAAGGTCATGTAGTGTTTTCTGACTCTTATTCTTTTTTTGAGTTTTGATATTGAGTCAACTGATCGAGAGTAAAATGTCTGTAACAAGAATTTTTAAGGAAAGAAAAGTAGAAGAGAAAATATTAATAGTTTATTACTATTTTATAGTATTTTTTTTCTGAAATTACAGAAGCAGTATTGTCATAACTCACAGGGGATATAATTAATGTCTGCAAACCACAGAAGTCAAAATTATGATGCTTCTGCAATTGCTATGAACTAAATTTTGAATTGGTTTAATTCTTCCTTTATATATAAAAGTAAAGATGACAAGACTGAAAATTATTCTGATGAAGAGATATTTACAAGAGCTGAGAAATCTTCTTTTTTTTGTTCTATTACTGTTGGATTGGTGGACCTGATTGTTAAAGTAATTTGCAAGGTGTTTGATATCCAAATGTTTGCCCAGGTAAAGGTTACATATGTAATTTAGAAATTTGAATTACAACAGAAATCTTTTTATTAAAAAAAAAAACAAAAAAAAAAAAAAAAACCAAACCCAAAAAACCACAAAAAAAAACCCAAACACAAAACCCAATTACAAACCAAAAAAGAAAGAAACAAACAAAACCAACCCACAAAACAGAGATTTTCATATATGGTAATACTTTGGTCATTAGAAATAGGAAGAGACAGACTTGTGAAATCAAAGAGATTTGTATATACAATAGGAACTCAATAGCTATGATACTTTATTTATAGTTCTTTTTTACACTTACAGTCATATAGGAACAAATAATTGTGGAGACAATTTATGTAAGGTTATGAATTCACTGACTCATCAGAGAACTATTCTAGTATTACATCAGTGTAACATGGTGTTGAGGAAGACTCAATATCTACATTTTAGGTGTAATCAGGCAGTTACATATACAAATTAAATAAATGTCTTAAGCAATTGTTGTGGATGTAAAAGTGTGTTCACAGTTTAGGAACAGAAGCTACCCCATTCTTAAATATCTGTCTCTGTTTTCTCTATTTATACACAAACCCGGGGATGGATGATAGTTTGCAATTACAAGACTGTAAATTTGTTTTAAAAACTATGACTTTGGCCAAGTGATTGATACTTTATTGAATTATTTTAATAGAGTGTTATTTGTTGAGTTGAATTTATGATGGGATACCAGAAACGGTCCCCTAACATGATGATGCTCAGAAACAAAATATGAGGGGGTTATCTGATGATTTTCCAGAAATCAAATTAAAATAGAATATGAATTAGCTATAGTCATATGCCTGACTATAGTCATACCCTGAATTTGCCACTTTTGGGTGAGACCATGGAGAGAAGACTAGAGATGAGGGAAGGGCAGGGGGAGGGGGCAATAATCTGAAGAAAAGCATTTTGTCTTTGTTCAAGTCTGTTCCCTAAAAAAATTTTTCCTTTGTCCTCTTCAGTAAGAACATTTCAAAAGCTTCAGACAATTTCATGGGCAACAACTTCTGCCCACATATATAGGCAGAAGGTCTCATGCTCACAAGCAAAATCAGAACTCCCTGGGATGACACAAACTTTTTCTATATAAGTAAAACAACAATGACAAATCAAAACCATGTAGTGCTTCCTTACTAGCTAATTAGCAATGAATTTGGATGATGAAAAAATAGTTTGATAAGACTATAACTATATTTGCATTAAATAAAAGTCTGCTGAAGAAACATTTCTGATGGTTTATAGTTTCATCAATATGTTAATAGAGTCAGCCAGGTGTGCTATTATTCTTTCTATTGCCTTGAAAGTTATGCTTTAGAACACTTTACTCAAACCAACATTTCCATTTGATACTTGAAAAGCATATAAAATTAGAAGAAAAGGAGGAAACAGAAATCTTCTATCCAGCTTACAAGAACATCTTGCCATTGATTAATGTCTCTATGTTTTGAAAGTGTAGTTTAAGATCTGTCCTTGAAAACATGGATCATATCACACTGCCAAGTATTTTCCAGATAGCTTAAGACATATGTCTTTTGCCAACATTATGAAATCAGTTTGCATTTCCTGAGTCAACATAACAATTCAGTGTTAGTGCACTTAAGGATACGTAATCAGGCTTTGTATCTTCTATGATTTTTTACAAATTGTCTAACACAGTCACAAATTAGTTGCCAAATTCCAAAGGAGAACCACTACTTCATCTTGAATTCCCTCTCATAATAGATTTGTTTCTAGTATAATTTCCTGCAGCAATGTTTACATATATAGACATTTGTGTATATATAAAGAGATATACATATATATATGCACAATAAAAGTCATAATGTGTATGTCTCACAGTGGTGTTCAATTCAGTAATTCTTCCTATGAAAATGAAAAATGTCTAACCTCCTTCCAATGTCAGCTGCTCCAGATCTAATAAGGTATTTCCCAGGTCTCCTGAGCTAAACAGTTTCTGCAAAAGCAACTGAAAAAATTCCGAGAGTTTAAGTTTTGTAGATAGTGTTATAACTAGTTTTTTGTCTCCGAGTAGAGTGTTTAAATACTGAAATAGCTGTCCTGTGGAAAATGCTAATCCTTTCGCATTATTTTCTTTCTAATTTGGATAGAAAATTTGATGTACTTTTTGCAGAAATTATTTTTTTTTTCATTTTTTACATTATCATAAAACAGAAAATTCAGAAATAGAGTTAAGTCTTGATGTTTGTGATTATAGTAAAATATTTGGATATTTCCAACACTGGAGCAGGAATGAGACTAATAGATGTCTCTCAGGCACTACAATATTATTCTGATGACATATGTCTTCCTGGCTAAGATTTTGTTGCATATTAAGGGTTTCTCAAGATATAATCATATGATTTTCATCATATGTTGCAATTTCAAACACTGAAAAGCAGTGATATGTCATGAGAGAAGAAATCTATTTACAGAGCTATTCTGTTTGAGAGAGTGAGGAAGGGATGCACTTTAGTTATAGTCCCTGAGAGGTGCTACAACAACAAAGCACAGACTGAAGTTAACACAGACTATAAAATAAAATATTTTTGCTACTTTCAAAAAGACCCAAACTTTTTTCATTCTGGTTGACCTGGCCAGATTTTGCTTTTCATCACATGAAAGACACATTTCTTGGAAAAATTATTTGTGGAAACTACGTTTTCCCATTTTTGAAAAAAAAGCTCATTACCAGATGTGTCTGAGAAACAATGATAAACCAAAACCTTAAAACAGTTTTTGAAAGTACTTTGCTTCTGGATATTACATGAAATTTCTTCAAGGTCCTTATGGTTTATGACAACATGAGCTTCAGGGACAAGACAAGTAAATAGGAGATGAATGGACCTGCCTGGGATGTGTGAAGGGGTGCATAATGAAGTACAAAGACAACAGCAGAAGGCTTGAATGTACTCAAACTGCTTCTAAGTCCCTGAACTTTATATACTGCTAGGTATTGGACAAGATAATTGTGCCTGCCATGCAGCTGGAGGTGAGATTTGCCAGTCCCCAGGCACACACTGAACGGTCAACCCTTATCCAGGTGAGAGACATGGAAGCTGAATGATAATTACTGGACTTCAACCCACTGTTTCAACTTGCTATAACAGTTCCCAAAAGGGGATAACAGAAGAAAAATTTATTTCCCAGTTATACAGACATATGACAAACCCTGGTTCCTCATTCCTACCAGGTCCCCTCTGCCAGGAGGGCTGGCACTAGGCTGTATTCCAGGGAAAATAGAGAGGAGTTCGTGACTATGCCATGGGAAAACTATGGCCAGGTCCAACCTACACCTGGGGGATGGCTCTGCTGTGAGGTAGCCCTGCCCAGGCCTGGGTACAGGCCTGGTGACCCACAGTCTGCTGTCCTGACCTGGTCTCAGGCTGTCTCTATCCCAATGACCATCCTGGGACTGCCCTACCTGAATTCCCCTCACCAGGGCTCATCCTGACCCACACCCATGGGATGCATTTGCATCCCCCCAATGTTTGCAACCGAGTCCCAGGCAGCTGTAGCCAGTGCCTCTGCGGTATAAATGAGCCAACTCCTTAGTCTTTTCCTTCTCCTCAATGCAAAAGTCCAAAGATTTTTGTTGTTTTGCTGCATACTTCAGTTCGATAGGACAAGACCCACCCAAGGATACTGAGACAACTGTGTTCACTCAGACGATTTCCGTGATTTACTAACAGTCCTGGCTAACACAAGGCTCCACGTGACTGGACTTTGGCAAATGTGATGTTCATCTACGAGGGCCAGAGGGAGGATCTGGGGAACTACAGGCCTGCCAGCCTGACCTCTTTCTTGGGAAGGTCATGGAACAGATCATTGTGAGTGCCATCCCATGTTGTGTGTAGGACAACCCAGGGTTCAGGCCCAGCCAGCATGGCTTGACCAACCTGATCTTTTATGATGAGGTGACCTGCACAGTAGGTGAAGGAAAGGCTGTGGATGTTATCCACCTGGACTTCAGTTCAGCCTTTGACATCCTTTCCCACAGCTTTCTTCTGGAGAAACTGGTTGCTCATGGCTTAGATGGGTGCACTGTTTGATGGAGAAAATACTATACAGATGGTCAGGCCCAGAGAGTGGTGGTGAATGGAGTTACATCCAGCTGGTGGCTGGTCACAAGTGGTGTCTACCAGGGCTCAGTATTGGGGCCAGTCCTGTTTAATAACTTTATTGACAACCTGGATCAAGTGTATCCTTGGCAAGTTTTCAGCCACTGCAAAGTTGGATGGGAGTGTCAGTCTGCTACAGGGCAGAAAGGCTTTAAAGAGGGATATGGACAGGCTGGATCAATGAGTTGGGGCCATGCAGTCAAAAAAGACCAAATGCTGGGTCCTGCATTTTGGTTACAACAATCCCATGTAACACTACACACTTGAGCAGGAGGGCCCTGGAAATCTGCCTATTGGAAAACAACCTTGTGGGTGCTGGTCAACAGCAGCTGAACATGAGCCAGTAGTGTGTTCAGGTAGCCAACAAGGCCAATGGCATCCTGGCCTGTGTCAGCAACAGTGTGGCCAGCAGGACCAGGGCAGTGACTGTCCCCCTGTACTCAGCACTGGTGAGGCCGCACCTCGAATCCTGTGTTGTTTTGAGCCCCTCAGTACAAGAAGGACATTGAGGTGCTGGAGTGTGTCCAGAGAAGGGCAACGGAGCTGGGGAAGGGTCTGGAACATAAATTCTGAAGAAAAGAAAACACAGAGGAGACCTTATTGCTCTCTACAACTACGTGAAAGGCGGTTGTAGAAAGGTTGGATTTGGTCTCTTTTCCCAATTGCAAGTGACAGGATGAGAGGAAATGGTCTCAAGTTGCACCAGAGGAGGTTTAGATTGAATGTTAGGAAAAATTTACTCCCCTGAAAGGATTGTCAAGTAATAAAACAGACTGCCCAGGGAAGTGTGGAGTCACCATTCCTGAAGGTATTTCAAACATGTGTAGATGTGGCACTTGAGGGCATGGCTTAGTGGTGGACTTGGCAGTTCTGGGTTAGTGGTTGGACTCAATGATCCTAAAGGTCTTTACCTAAATGATTCAATGATTCTTTGATTCCATGATTCTATAATTTGCATCTAAAACAAATCACAACTTAAAGATGTTTCTCACTTGGAAATTAGTTATCCAATTTACATATTTTTTTCATGTACTCATATGCTATTGAATAGTAAACTGCTAATGCTCGTGAATATTGTGTTGACCATGAAGGAGACAAAGCACTGTCCTATTCACTGAAATGTATGGAATCTGAAGCCAGGATTTGCTTAAAGGACTTTTTCAGTCCTTTATATGATGTGTCAATTTATCACTGAAGCTCTCAGCTGAATTTCCTGATATTGCATATAGCTGCTTATTGACAAGTTTACACAAGGTCTTATGACATTTATAAAGCCGGTTTACAAATTTAAGATACAAAGTGGCCTATTGATTCATATTTAAGTGCTATAAAATCAACAGTGTTAACAGCTTCAGTAAATAATTTAGACACATTAAGAAAGCAAAAAGGAGAAAGAAGACAAGCACTGAAAACTGGTAAGAGCTATTATGCTGAACACAACATGTACTTGAACATCTTTCACAGTTTCTATGCTTATAAACCACCAGTTAGCAGTTAATATTATAAATTATTTTTTATGAACTTGAAGAAAGAAAAGCACTATGAATTTGTTAAACCCAATTTTTATGTGAGTTATGATTAGACAGGGATATACTGCTTCTGTATTACTGGAAGGACCCAAGAAAAAACTTGATATGATTAAAATCCTGGTCATATAATCAGTCACCAATGTGTTAAGCTAGTATTTAGAAGACTTATTTATTCATACATCTTCCACATTTCTAGTTTTCTCCCACAGACTTCCCAAACCTCCTGGGTTTTGTCATGGTAACAGCTTAATTTATCTCATTTCAACATGTGTGATGAAAAATTGTCAGAGAACTCTGTACAGTGCCCACAAACATTTGTTTGCTTCAGTATTCTGTGTTTATACCTGACAATATAGAAAAATTTCAAGTTCTTTTTTTGACTTACCAAAGTGAATCAAAAAGGAAGATTTGTTAAAATGGACATTGTGAAGTATTTTTGTCCCATTTCCTTCTTATATTTGGTAGTATAAGACCTAACAAATTACTTAGTATGATATTTTGAAATAAAAGTTTCCAAATTTCTCTTGCTCAACAGACAGAAGATGGACTTGAGCAGTCATTAAAGGTATACTGGAATAAGAAGATACTAGCCAGACACAAACAAATATCCAGATCCATTCTAAACTAAACTAAACCTGGGAAGGTCTAACCAGCAAAACTTGGGAAAATTAATGTTTCTCTATGCTTTCAGTTCAGTGTTCAACATTTACAACAGACTTTGTTGTTGAAGCTTGCACTGAGTTCCACCTGAGACTGTATTTTAATTTTGTATTTTACTACTGGAAAATGTTTCCTTGCAAAATATCTATGAACAAAGACATTTTAAACATTTATATTTGCAGGAAGATATATTTAGTTCAACTGTTTCAGTAATACTTTTCAATGTGAAAAACTGCTTTCTAAAGTGGAGTCTGCTCTTTGCCATCAGAAGGACTGGACTTCTGTGAATACTCATTTGAATTATTTAATTAAGAAATATTGGAAGAAACAGATTTTTGACAAAAAATTGCTGAACATTGGTGAAAGCAAACTGAGCATATTCTTACCATGAAGTTCTAGTACAAGAATTTCAGTCAGAGAGTAGTTTTTCCAATGTGACAGTGCTCACTGCCTGATGTGCAACAACATCTGAAGAGTGAAAAGATTTGTCATTGTTTCCATGTGCATGCATGGGAATGCAGATTACAAAACCTTTTTGTGGTCTTTCGCTTTCTTCATTAGATATGCTTTGACAAGCACCTTCTTCAGAGAAGAAAGTCAGGCAAATTATTCTGGGAGAGGTTTATTCACTAGTCCTAGGGCTGATGTAAACATACATCAGACATGATAAGAACCTCCACCATTATTCCCCTTCTTCCTTGTTTCTTGAGAAAGAGTCATTAGCTTCTGCCCCAGTAGGCACTAGGTCAAAGATGATCCAAAGCCTGAGAACAATATCCAAACTTAAAAAATAAAATCTGTTCAAAATTTGAAAACAAAAAAGAGCAAAATGTGTCATATTTCTTGATCTAAAATGTTGGCCCACTCAATACTTAGCACAGATGCTCCCTGAGTGAGTCATTTGTGCAATATACTATAAACACAAATCAGTTCCATTCTTGGAAGATGAAAACACAGAATGAAACTTGGTCTTGTTCATATTCACAGAGATATCTCATTTCGATTTTGAAAGTTTGGTCTGTATGAGGTGAGCAGAATTAGGACCAAATTATAAAAAAGTTGGTTGGTCATTAAAGTTTGTCTTCTGTTAGCTACTCAGATTTGAAGGAAATAATAAATGATTTTTAAAATGCTAGATATGTCTTTTAACTAATATTTGTCCTCAGTCTTTGCCTCTTCACCTCTTCATTTTTCTTCAGCAAACACTTAAACATGTGCCTGGTTTCAATCCTATCAACTAGTCTCATGGTAGCCAAGTAGACTAAGCAAACAGTAATGAATGTGCTTAAGAGGACTTGTGTGCAATTTTTTTGCCTGTAATCACATGGTATAGAGTAACTATATATCAATTTCTGTTTAATATATAATGTTCTTTTATTTTCTATCTTCCTTATGTTCTTTAATCATCCATTTAAAAATAGAGTATCAAAGTATGTTAAAGAAATATGTGATCAAACTGCTGCCAAGTCAGTTTCAATTAAAAAAAGGAACTTTTATATTCAGCTAGAAACAAGACACTTGAATTTGTTGATAGTTTAATACTGTTTGCAAACAGTTCATTCTGAAATTTGCACATGCACTTAACAACTTGTGCATTATAAAAGTTGGAATGATTTGATTTTTTTATTAAATATTAATTAAATCTGCTAAATGATTTGGAAAGAACAAGCCAGCTTCTCTCTCCTCTGCTTACAGTTTTGTGCTACCAAATTAACTATGGCTAATTTTAAACAAGTTAGTCTAGCATGACTGACTAGAACCAGCTTTTGGAGTATCAAAACATTATATTTTATGATATGGATAGAGCTTCTTGGTACCTGCTTTCACAGAAAATTAGCTACCATTTTGTCCCATTTTGAGAATAAAAGCCCTTCACAGTTAAAAATGGGACACTGATGAAGTTTTATTCCTTCTAAGTACTTCCTATGATCTGCATCCTATGCTTATAGAATTTCTCAGTCAGAAAAACTGAGGCAGTAATAATGCAAACCCTTTATCCTCCAATAAAAATTGCTAAAACCTAAGTATTTTACAAGGTTTCAAAGTTATTAAAGTCTGTACATCTAGAAAATTCATAATTTCTCCCCCTAAGCTTACTATACAAGCTGGGATGTTATATCATATTCTGTGTTGAATTTGTGTCAACTTCAGTGTGAATTCCATGCACATTGTAGGGTTTGCACCACTGAGCATTGGAATCTGTCCGTGCCATAACCCAGGGACTGATCTTTTGAGCTTTGGGCTTTCTCAGAGATGATGAGATATCTCGTTGTCACTCCAAGGCATCACCTTGCTTTAGATCAGTGGGGAAACTGCCAGCTTCAGCAAAAGCCGACCTATTGTAAAAAGAATACACAAATGTTTCAGTCAAATGTCGATATAGCAAATTCCAAAGCCAGAAATGCTTCTTAGAGAAGCCTGAGTATATTCAGGGTGTGCAGCCAAACATATGTGTTTTCTGTAGGCATTTTCAAAGATTTGGTATCTATGTGCACGTGCTTAAGTGCGTTTGTGTACTCTCAGTTGCTGAAGAATGAATGGGTGATTTAGATTCTTTGAATCTGGGAATACTTATCTTGGAAGCATGCTACTGTTTTTTAGGTCTTAATAAAGTTTTTATGGAATTACAAAATAATAATAAAGTGACTGAGGGCCTTTTTAGCACTTTAAAGTAATAAAAAGACAGAAAACAAATAAATGCTAAAGCATTGTCTGACTCTCAGTGCTACCTGCTATAAATGGAATCCTATTCTGCAAAGTTAACATTATAATATAGCTCACAGGATTCATGTGTCTCAGAAATAACCCTATAAATGGTGTTGCTATATTTACTATATGAATTGAAACGGCAGGGATTTTCAAATCTCCCAAAACCATATATTATGTATTTTCTTTCTGCTAGGTTGAAATACGGTAGACCATTTTCCAACATGCTATGAATGAGAAATACTCATGATAAAATAAGGCTATTATCCTTGCCTTCAGACTTCTAGAATAGATTTCTGCTAAACAGAGTGAAGGTCAGAACTGAAATGAAAATATTATTTCATATGGGTTGATACCAGCTCCTAGAAGTGTCACTTAATTGGCCACTGCTGAAGTTATTGATAATGAATCAATGGCATTGTTGTAATAGTGGGGAGCAGCAGGTAAGAGTAAATCTAAACTATTTTAGTGTCTTGAAATTGGTTGCTAAGCACTAGCATGACATGTAGAATGTATTTTATACTGTTCAGAGGAGAGAAAGGAAGAAATAAGAAATTGTATATTAAATAAAATACAGCTGATGTTTATATAGTCACAATTATTGCAAATGATCTAAAGATATTACATTTATCAGAACTTGACCAAAGAAGTAGATTGCAAGATAAAGAAAACAACTTATTGAGGTATTTTTTAGCCCTCAGCAGTTCTATGATCTATGGCTGTAGTAAGGGGTGGCAGTAGAAATAAGGGTATAGTCAACTGCTGTTTAAACATAAGCACTTACTCATGACTTGCACATGCTTCAGTTTCCAACAAATTCAACTCATAGTTATCCTGTCCTGGGACAGACTCTTCAGGTACTTATAGCTTTGGAAAAGCCAGAGAAGAGGTATCATGAATGACACTGTAAAGGAGAATAGGAAACAACTATTCACTTTTTCTCACAACACAGGAACTAACAGACATGAAATTAAATTATGGGGTAGCAAGGTTCAAGCAAACAAAATAAGTTAATTTTGTGTGCTACTCATAATTAAGTTGTCCAACTTACTGCCACATGGTGCTAGCAATGCCAGAGGCATTGATGAGTTCGAAAAGTAATAAAAGAAATTCAGAAAAGAAAATCTCATCAAGACCTATTAAGAAAGGTACCTCTGAGTCTGGAAGGACCTAATTCCCAGACTAGTAGGTTATATGTGGAGCTATCCCTTTTGGTTGCCCCATGCTTATCTTGTTTTCTAGGTTTTTACTATTAACCCATGGCTCCTGGACTAGGTGAGGCTCTGATTTGAACAGGCATGACCACTCATATTTTCTGATGTATTATAGAAATCGTTACGTTAACTTATCATGTGATGGGACACGATTTCAGTTTAGGTTTGTTCTTGACTAGACAGTGCTGTGTTATGGCAATACAATTTTTACAGATCCCACTGTTAATTCTTCAGACTTACATTTAAGAAACTTCCTTTAATAAAAACCATAACACTACAAATTAGGTCTTTTTTATAGGTCCACTATATGGATTACACAGTGAAAGCTGCATAGGCCTTTCTGTATAAGCAAATTAAATGCTGAGTTTTGCTGTTACACCATTTTAGTACTCATACAATATCACTTGAATAGGTAATAGAAAGTATCTTGACAGTCACAGACTGCTTCCATTGGCAAGTAGCACTTGATGTAAACTAAGTCTCCAGTTCAGAACCAGATTCCCGTAGACAGGAAGAACTTAAGCCAAATCTAAAAGTGATCAGCAAAATTCAGTGAAGACTAATATCCCCTTCCACAACATGAGAATTACAGGAATTGCTGCACACTATACATACTATTTTCATTAAACCATAATTGGTCTGAGATGACCCACAGAGGTTGCAGTCCCATGTTCCAAGTTAATGTGGCACCATCCATGGGATCATCAGGAAAAGTTTTTTCCCAATCTCTGATGTTCCAAAATCTAGAAAAAAAACAAGAGTCTAATATTCACCTACATATAATTAGTGAATCCTATCAAATTCAAAGATCTTGCTCTATCATGGCAATTTTACACTGTAAAAGCTAACAAAAAACCACGAACAAAGAAACACACCAAAAAAGCAGCCCTAGTAACTTCCATACAACAGTGTCAAACTTTTGGGTTTCGGATTAGGTAACTGACCCTCATGTCTTGCTGTTAGAGCAGTGAAAAACAGCCATCCTCATGATGTGTTTCATTCTCCTTCCTTTCCTCCCCCCCTCCCCCCTAACCCCTAAGGAGTCCTAAGGAAGCCAAAACCACTCAGCAAAGCAGTTATTCAAAAGTATGAATTCTTGTCTGCAACTGTGGCATTTACATCTGTGGCCATTGTAAATATAAACTTCTTCTAGTCTTACTAAATGGACTTAGACAAAATGTTCCATAGATGCAGTGTTATATTTTTATGATTTTGGTTGTTACTTTGCATGGTGGTTTAGGCCTGTGAGCTAGAGTATCGTGGGTGAGAGATGACAGAAGGCCCTACTTATACTCTGTTCTGCCTATTCCTTGATGGATTTGTGCGTGCAGGGAAAGTATAGAGCTGGCAGATACAATAAAGCCACTGTTCTTTCTCATGCCCTAAGTCTAAAACCCAACAAAAAAGCACAGCAATTGAGCAAGATATGATTTTTGGTTTTAACCGTGTTGCTGTATTACTATTTATAGATGGATTGTATTTTTTTCAGAACAATGAAACACAAATTTTTATAAAGTTGGAAATAAAATAGCAAACTAAGTATTATTGATACCCTAAACCAGACTTTCTAGTTTTTCCTTAGAGCTAGTCTATTTGAGTTTTTGCAACTAAAGCATGTTATTCACTAAGCACATCTATTATCTCTGAATCTCTCTTTGATGTTATCAGATCAGTTAAAGTTTCAAAGCTGTAGTTACCTGTGGAGACTGGTACAATTAATTTCATACATTTACTGCCCATTAGCATGTGCATGAAGCAGTTTCTTGCAGATTTTGTATCTGTAATGAATATTAAACCGTCTCATTTACTTATAATAATATAATGGGCCCTGTGATGACAGACTCTGTTTGCACAGGAAGCAGATGTTGATGTTTACCTAGATGTAATTTGCAATGATGAGTGGTGGTGAGCTAAGGTTTTCTCCTGCCAGAACAATTCAGGCTGTGTTAAGCTTCTGCAAAATATTTTGCATGACATGTGGTCTCTTAGGTCAATATAGATATACATATTATCTTCAGTGATTAATTGGTGAGTAATTGTGAATCCATATTAGGAAATTAAATTATGCATTCAATGAAAACTATTTATTTAAAGATATATTTACCAAATCTGAAATGTGATGTCTGGGAAAAACTGTGGGCAAACTTCAACGAAAGAAGAAAGTAGCGTGCGTTGAGATCATGGATTTCTGAGACGTAAACATGGTACAAATTATTCAGAGAGAGAGTCAGTTGCTGAAACTGAAATCAGTAATAGGTAAGGCTGAAAAAAGACACATTTATTTTAGTACAGAGGAGTGCCATACAGTACAGTGAATTACAAAAGGATGACATGAATTCTCCATCATTTAGAGTCTTTAAATCTAGGCTGAAAATCTTTCTAAAAGATACTCTTTAGTTCCACTTGACACAAAAAATGATGTTATTTTCTAACCTGTGTAATGCTGGAGGGAAAAAAGAGGGACGTTGTGATTTCTATGGGCTTCAATACCTGTAAAATCTATGATATCATAAAATACAATCAGATACTCATTTCTATTTTAGTTTTAGATTCAATATTTATTTTCACTTTTGGACATCATTTATAGATTTAGGAAAACAACGTCTCTTTCGAATTTGGAGATGTGGCTCCTCATGTCCAGTTCTTTGGCCATCTCTCTCTGTATCCCAAAACATATCTTCTTATCTGTTGTGGGTTCAACCTTGGCAAAATGCCAAATCCCACCAAGACCCACGAGGTCCCAGTGAAAGGAGGGAAGGAAAAAAAAAAATCTGAAACTGGAAAAGCCTATATATCTATATTTATGGGAAAGTTACAATACATATACGTACAAATATAAGAATAACCAACAATAACTTCATCCAAAGCTACCCTCCCCAATAACACACAGATTCCACCACCCGAAACCCACAGGAAACAAAAACTAAAGACATTCCCTGGAAAGAGCACCCAGCAAAGCAACATCAAACAAAAATTATTTACTTCCCAGAGCCCAGAACTGCTGTGGGCATCTCGGCAGGGAAGCGGCCAGGCCTGTCGCTCTGGGAGCAGCAACAGGGAGTCCTCCCCACCACACCGCACGGAGAGAGGGAGGGCAAGAGGGTGAGGATACCTCCCCCACTAGATTTATACTCAACTTGACATCAGATGATATGAAATACCTCTTTGGTTGCTTAAGTCAGGTGATACTAGACCCTCTAAACCTACGGAGAGCCCCATGGCCCAAAAAACTGAGGCCTGCTAAATTTGGTTTCAGGCCTAACTAAACTAAGGCTTTAATCTAAGTTTTGAGGGTTTATCAAACTCATCACATCATCTTTTTACTCACATTTGAAGTTGGGGACATACCACTCTTTCTTGATAAATATCAATTTATTTTTCTAGTTTTAGGCCCACTTCTCAGCATCTTGCAGGTATTTGATCTTTTCCACACTTCTCACCACTTGGAATCCTGAGATAAAGTCTTAATGAAATTCATAGTAAGACACAAATCTATAGTTGTAGTGATCATGTCAAACATTTTCTAAAGTCACCACCGATTTCTGAAAATATTTGGTGTTGAACAGAAAAATATGTGTGTCCAGAGGCAACCTTTTCTTTTGTTGTTTCCTAGATCATACAATTGGTTGCAGAGACAAGAAAACCAGAGAAAATACAAATCTTTTGTCTCTCCTTATTTTCGTCAAAGTGAAAGTGGTACTGCTTGGCTAAAAGTGGTGTTCTAAATTTAAATTGGTTGCAATTACAATGAACTTAGTTACATTTTTTTTTCTAAATGCTGTGGTTTCTTGAGTGACAGTTGTTTAAACCTTAAAAATAAAATAAAGTCTAAAAAAAAAAAAAAAGAGCCCAGGTTTTAATGTGACTAGAGATGTAGTCTGATCACTTGCAGAAAAACTGGCCTAAAAAATTCCATTTCAAGAACATTTAGAATGATCTTGGATCCCAGATGCATTTGTAAATGTATCAATCTATATTTATATGTATATCTCCTTTTTTCCTTTTGGAAAGACAACACCTTTCCACTCTCTAAGGTCTTTCTTTGGGGGCTCTTTTTGAATTCATTCCTTTTTTTCTCTTTTACTAATTTTGTCCTGCTGAATCTCTTCTGTATCCTGAAAATGCCTTTTCCTCCCTGACATTTAGACTCTTCAAGTATTTATAGATTGTTACCATGTCCCCCTTAAGTCATTTCTTAGACAAACTATGCATATTTAGCACTTGCAATCAATCCTCATACATCAATCACTCCAGAAGTCTAATCATTTTTTGCAGCTTTCTTCTCATCTCCCTTCAATATGTGAATATCTTTATAATAAGATGCCTAAAATTAAATACAATGGGTCATGTCTGCAGCTCATGTAAATCAGTGTAGCTCTGTTGAAGACTTTGTTGATTCATGCTAGCTGAAGACCAACATTTCTAGTGCAAAGATTTCAAAACTGTATATATTTTGTGAAGTGAGCTTGAAACCACACAGAGATTTTTTTTTCATAGTAAAGCTTCTTTGAATTAATTTCCATCACTTAGCTTTATTTTTGAATGACGAATTTCTAGTTTGCTTCCTGTAAAACCTCAAAATAATCTGCATTTTCATATTTTTGTTAGTGTTTTGAGGATATCCTTCAGCATCCTCAGAACTGCCAAGTGTCCCAAACCTTTATCTGGAGGTTTCTACTTGCAGACCATGGCCACACAGAGGTGATGTCGCTTTAGAGTGCTTGTGGGAAGGACTGTTCTAGACCAGATGGCAATGAGCATCAATGGCTGACACCCTCCCATAGCATATCTACTGTGAAAAGAAAGCTTATAATCCACCTTGCAATAGCTTATCTACCTTTGAAGTCTTCTACCATCCTCGTCACTCTACTGGCCCCATCAAGCAGCCTGTCCCTCAGCACGTTTAATCCAAAATCAGCTCTTTATGTAAGTATAACCCAACAAAGGTAATGAAATCTCATAATAGAGATTTTTTCAATTTCTTCTTCAAACCAGCTATGGTAAAAGGCAAAAGTAGCAATCTTAATTAGGCCTAATAGTTCTAGGCCTCCCTTATTGTCAATGGAGATGAATAAACCTGTTTTTTTTTTAATAATTAATACAGCATTTAGTGTCTCAAATTAACATTGAAAAGAAATAAAAATTAAATTTATAAATAATTTATAAAATAAGCCATCACTGTTAGCTGCAAAATGGTGAGTTTCCTTTAGAAATACTGCAAAAGTGTTGCAATAATTAAATTTCATAGAATTCTTCTCCTGTAATATATTAGAAATACACACATACACAACTAGTGAAGAACCGTATTTCACTATGTCATTATGATCTGTTTTGTCCTGAATTGAAATTGTGTAGGGGGAGGGCAAAGATTTTGGGATTGTTGTTTGTTAGTTCTGGACTACTACCTTCAATAGTACTGAATTGATATCTTTTTTTTGGTCACTAATATGTACTACAGGTGGTCATGCTTTGGAGAAATCTGCTTTATTGCAAATATTTGATGGGTGAGGTTTCAAACCAAGGTAGCATCTGCCCCAGGGAACACTTTGTTCGTACTAAAAATTGTTTACTTGAAGAAGTTCAGAAGCCAGGCCACTTTGCAATGGATAATCATAAAGAAAACTTGTTGACCACTTTGCTATTTTGTAAACTCTTCTAGATATGCTTTTCCCCCTCCATTTTTGTTTCCAATTAATACAATTTTTCTTTGGCCTTTTTATTTTAAATGAGTGTTTTCTGCTAGATTTCCTTCAGAACTGCTTGGTACAGCTTCTACGACTTAAAATTCCACAGCAAAGTATAAACCAAATGCCATCTGAGCCATAAGCCATATGTCAAATAAACTTTGCTTTCAGTACCAAGGGAGTCCCATAATAACATGGAAGTCACAGATGACCGTATTTGTTCAAATAATTACACTCATAAAATTGGAATAAAGAGCATTAATTTCTGTTGTAAAATGTATATCTTTATGTACAGGGAACAAAATCAAAGCTTTCATGAGATGTATATATGAGCATTGTGTTTTGCCACAGAGGAAGTATGGAGAAAAACATTTTAAAATTTCCCTCAGCATATGATCATGGTTCAAATAGATTAGACTTTCTGGTGCCATGTATGCTGCTGAGAAAGACTGACAGTCAATTATAAATAGCATGACAACAGGAATTTGGCATAGAAAACACCTGAGGAATGAGGTCATCTACTATGTTTGTCAATGCAGGGTTGTTCCCCCTGAGGACACCCTTGCATGTTGTATAAGGTACTTCCCTATTTCACAGGATGAAATTCTTTTTACCAACAATAGGGATTCGTACTGCACTCTGACTGTAGGTTACATTTAGGTCTATATTGCTGACCTTATACACATCTTAAATATCAGTCCCCTGTTTAGCAAGGAATGGAGTGAAGGGAGTGGAAAGTATTGATTTATGAGGTATGGTAAACTACCAGGCCAATACCGAGTTGACTCCTCTCTCTTTTCCTTGAAAGCTCAAGGCTGTGTTGTCAGAGGATTTATTGTGAATTACTTCAGAAAAACTGCTCAGAGGCTGCTTCAGTCACTGATGGTGAACCAGTAGCTACATGTACTTATTTTACATCAGTGGTTCCTTGTCACTGTAGACAAAACAGAGGTTTTCTGTTCTAAGGATGAAGGAATGAAATTGAACTGTTCTTTCTGTCTGAATTTGCTAGGAAGGTGGAGAAAAAAGGTAGGAAGCAATGGTGAAAATACCAGAACAGTCTACTACTGTTACCCACTGTCCCTTTGCCCATGCCTATGTCTGACACTGTTTTCTAGGCAATATTAGAAGGTCAAGTTTTAGCCTGCTTGGCCCCCTATACACAATTGGCAGTGCATCTTCAGGATCAGGGTATTAAGGAATAACCATCCTTGCCCTATGAAGAAGCCTGTAAAGCCTGTCTGCTAAGAGGTACAGAGGAATATCAAGATTGATAGTGTCACTCAATTACTGACTGATAATAAAATGGTCAATGAAATACAAGATACTGCTCATTGGGAAAAGTAAACATATATATGCAGATGCAAATATGATTGCAAAATTAGTCAAGATGATTTTAGAAAAGGGATCACAAAACAGTTACAATTGTTCTTTGAAGAGAGCTTGATTCCCAGAAAGGCAAAATGTGATATTAGAAGTTGTTAGGGAAGGAAGGTAGAATGAAACAGAAAACATCATTAAAGCTTAATTACATTTATATTTTTTAGTAATACAGTGCATTCTAATATTCTCATTTGAAAAGGGTTAGGCAAAAATGAAAAGCAGGAAGGAATGTGACAAGGATGAGCGACAGTGTAGGACAACTGGTTTTAACGGAGATTAAACAGAATAAGACTTACAATTTGGAAAAACTGTGTTATGGTACAACTATATAAAATCAGAAGTGATGATAATTCATTAGCACTCAAAGAGAGCAAGAAGTTGTCAAGTGATATTTTTCAAGCAGAAAGTTTAAAACATGATTGTAATTAAAATGTGGAACTCAATGCCACAGGATACTAGGAAGAACAAAGGTAGAAATGGATTCGGACAAATTTACAGGAAGAACAAAAAATCCTTCAGGGGTTGTTAAATAGAAGGATCTGAAGCCATGCCTAATTTGAGAAAACCTTAAACCATTTATTATCAGATACTGATAACATTGAAACTTATCTTGTTCTTATATAACTTCCTTAAGCACCCAGTCTCCCCTACTGTCAACTCTCAGAGCATTGTTTTAGATCTTGGACTCTAGTCCTCTCAGGAGCTCTTCTGTGATTGTCTGCTGAATAAAACTCCAGGGTTCAGAAGGAAGTAGGCCACCTGGTTGTCTGGAGCCTGTTTTGGAGAGTCAGTTGGGCTATAAGACTGACAAAATTCTGTGTTTTTCTAAGTGTCATCTGCAGAGCTTCTGCAAGTAACAAGCTTTTCAAAGCTTCTGAAAGTAACATTTCTATGCTTAGAAACAATAAGCACACTGGTGAGGGGTGGGGGGGAGAATGAGGTTGTGAAGCAGCAGTATGATCTCCTACACATCACTTATCAATGTGCTTCCATTGCAACCTCCACCTCACAGGCATGCTCAGGGAACTATCCTTACACTGAATACGAATCTTAGCTTCTGCAGACATTGTTCTAAAATACGTCAGCAGCATAGAGTTATTTCTTGTGAAACACCAGTCATCATATGGAAATTAAAATCTGTCATTCAACTGAACTTTTGGCTGTATTGTTTTGAAAACAGAAGAGGAAAATGCTCTTCAGAATACAAGCTGTGAAATACAGAACACTATCAAGATTAGATATATACCTCACCAAAACTTTCAAATCTCTATAAATTAATATTATTTTGTTTTATTGTAAATTCTGTCACATTTTTAATTTACCAATCATATTGACAAGTTTTGACTAACCAGATAAAATATTCTTCTTTTTTTTTTAATTAATTTTCTAATTTATCTGAATGGGAGCTTGCAATGATGCAATTCTGCCAAGATTTGTCATTAATATAAGAGTCCAGAAATGTGACTGACTGTGCAATTGTATCCTTCACAAATGCTGGTAGTGTCTTCTTAATCTTTAGAAGACCAGAAGAGCACTGAGGAGCTGCTCTCATAAGGCCAGTATAGTCTGATCCCTCTGCAGATCGAGCCAAGGCTGTAGAAGAAAGTGAGTCTGTAGCTTGCAGGCAGAAGCTAGATTTTACACATAGTATTATCTGACAATTACCTTTCTATTCTTTTCTATATAAATTAAATAAAATACACTCCTGGTCTAAGGCTTCAGAAGATTTTTCCTATCTGTTGTCTCTGTTTTCATGGGTTTTTATAGTCAGTCAATAGTAGCAATGCCCATCCCTACAGATAGTGTCCATCCTGTCAAAAAAGAAGTAGTAACAATACTTCTTTTCTTTCCAAATTATATTTTTGTAGAAAAGAGTCTAATTTCTAACTAGTATTACTTTAATTGTTTTGGTGCTGAAAAGGAAGACTTCATTAGGATGTAAATTTTGTGATTCTGGGTTGCTTGAAGTGGACACTATGGAAAAATTGCCAACTTCTCTATGTCCTTTTTTTTCAGCCTTTGGGAAATGAGACTTTTACAAAAAGGAAGGTGGAAGTAACATCTTACCTTTTAAAACTAATTTGTTTGGTAAGCAGCACTTTTGCTTTAACATGTTTATTTCACTTCAAAACATGACCTTGCTACTTCAGATCCAAAAA
Organism: Scytalopus superciliaris; assembly: GCA_013400415.1. Taxonomy (NCBI): domain Eukaryota; kingdom Metazoa; phylum Chordata; class Aves; order Passeriformes; family Rhinocryptidae; genus Scytalopus; species Scytalopus superciliaris. The sequence goes on along the minus strand of VXBX01001175.1, from coordinate 1,353,136 downwards.
AGATTTTAGCACTCTACTGTTTTAACACAGTTAGGCTGGAAGGCAGTCAAGGGATGTGAGGAAATCATTTGTTGCACATTTAATGGTGTGAAGTATCCACCAGGGAAAACTTGAAAGATTTTTCTGTTTCCTCATAAAAGTGTCCATGAGTGAAATTCCAATTTCCTGAGTAGTTCTCTGATTAGCTTTTCACAACTCTGTCCTGTGTCAGACAATTGGCAAGAAAACAAGGATCAGGCTTTTGTTGATATTCATGAATATTGCACCTTTATCATCATCCCATTGGTGATGTCTCATGGATTTGCTATGAAGGAAGCTTCACAACTGCAGAGCTTATCTTCGGGCACCAGTCCTGTGGTGCTCTGTAACTGTGCAAGACTGAAGCTAATCTGCTGCTCAACCCTATTCCTATGGGGATCTTGAGCACTGCAGCAGCTTAGAGCCAGCTCTGTGGAGCTCAGGCACTCTGTGGGTCATGAGTTGCTGTGTATCTGAACCATTGCTTACCCACCAGTTTCTCAAAGCTCCCCTTGGACCTCCATCACACAGGACTCTGCACTAGGAGACTCTTCAGCGGCCCAGGGTTAAGATGAATGATATCTTTCCAGGAATTCCCATCTAGTTCTTCCTTAGAAAAGAAATACAAAACTAAGTAAAACCCTGTTTAGAGGAAGCTTTGAAGGGATGCTATCCTAGAGCTGCACTACACAGTGAGGAGTTGAATTAATAACACAATGCTCTTTTAAGCAATATAACATCCTTATTTCTTGAGAGAATTCCTGAAACATGAAGGAGCAGACTGATTTATTTGTAACCTGCACTGAATCAAGTATTGTATACTAGAATTGACCTTCCGTCCTGAAGCTGGTTTAGTTTTTGCTTTCAGTTAAATAGGTAAAAGTCTCCAAAGAATCCCATGAGTCACTCCTTGTGAGATTTGTGTGTGGTCTCTTACTTGTGTTCATGCTACCATTTCTATATTATGAAGTCAATCTTATGCTTAGTTTTCCTTAAATATTTTCTTTTCATAAATACATTGTTAGTCACAAAAAGAAAGGGAAGTTTTTTATTATTACTAAAATAAGGGCCCCAGACTAAGTGGCTTTTTATGAAACTTATATTCTATTGCTGTAAGCACTGTTTAACCATAAAAAAACTGTTGTGCAAACCCTTCTGCTCATAAATAGGACTTATGTCACCACCATGGGCATCATATTCAAGAAAATAAATATGTGGGACTTTTTTCTAGCTCAGGCAGTAGAAACAGGTGTATGGATTTGCATGCTCAAGAGGCTTTTTTGCATTGTAATGACAAAGAAAATATTCTTGTATCCATCTGAAAAATATATTCTAAAAAAAAATTCCAAAGATTGAGTCTTAATGCTAAGGCACTGAGGCAAAACTAACAGTTTATTGAGTGGTCTTAGACAATTTTTCTATAAATGTAAGCAGAAGTTATTTCAGCATTTAGAAAGAGCAGTATGTACTGAAATGTCGAACTGTTGGGCTTGCTATGGCTTTTACTTTAGCACGTTTTCTAATTAACTCATTAATGCGTCAGCCCTCAAAAATGAAATGACACTTCACTTCAGTAGCCTGAGAAAATCCTACTAATACTTTAATCTACAATATTTTCAGCAAACTGCTTGAAGTTTTCACGAAAAAAAAAAAGGCTTTCCTGGTGGAGTTATCTTTTAAAAAAATCACACTAAATCTGCTTCATAGCACATGTCATGCAGAACAAAATTCAGTATTTTGGTCAATAACATGGCAGCAACATAAAAATGTATGATCTTCCACACCAGGTCAATTTGAATCCATTCTCCTGTGTGAAAACATTCTGCACAGGACATGAAAGGAAAGTTTATATGAAGAGGGCAGATGCAGTGACACTTTCTCTAGTGACTTCTAGTACCCAAAAGATTTACCAGTTTTGGAACCAATAAAACGATCTTTTATATTGTTTCTTAAGAAGAGCCAAAACCATAAGAGATTCAAAGACATAGCATGATAATTTTTTTTTCTTTAAGATGTTGAGTCTTAAGGTGTTGTGTTTTGTCCTGAGACACAGCAGTGTTTCACTTACCAGGGGACTTTTTTCCTTTTACATCAAAGGAGAAGACTGACTAGTTTGTGCTAATCAGATGAGCACAGAGAATTGTTCTGTTATCAACCCAAATGAAATGCCATTCCACAGAAAAAGTGATTGAGCATTATTTTTATCCACCTTCATCCTACCTGCCTACCTCTGTGGCTGAGATCATTATCCAGTGTACTGCAGTGCTGGTGTGCTATCACTCTGGAGATTCTCAAGGAAGAGTGAATTCCCTCAGGAAAAAGATAATGGTCACCATAACTGCAATGTTTATGGCTGTTTCTCAGATTCAGTAACATCAGACGGCTGTGTGCAAGGTAAGTGATGCGGTCCAGTGTTGCTGGGGAGCCATATGACATACCAATGACTTCTGAAAAGTCCCGCTGGGCTGGCTGTTAGTTCCCTAACAAAATAATGCTACTACTCAACAGCACCTAAGGGTCTCCTTTTCTATTGAAATGGGGAACGAGAAAACAAAGAAGTGAAGGACTTGCATTCTGTATTTTATAGTGTTTGTGTAATTCAAGATAGCTGTACTGAAGGGAAAGGATAAAAAAGCTAATGAGGCTGATAGGCAAAAAAAATGAGATTGTAGCAAGCACTGCGCCAGAGGCTGTAATCAATTAGCTGATTGCTGAACTTCAATCCCCTACATTACATCTGCCAGTGGCGGTGAAAGATGTACAGCTGAAAATCCCCCATTGCAAAACCACAAGTCTATGAAACTCCAGTCATAAATACGTTAAAAGGAAAGGATCTGCTCTATTATAGATTCCATCACCTTGATAATAGGCAGCCTTTCAATAGTATCCACTTTATAAATAGAAAATCCTTGGAATAGAGATATGTAAATGTAGTTGTCTGACGTAATAAAGCTTAAACTAGTCTTCAGTATTTTATTAAGGAATCATTAGACTGAACTGCTTCAGGTGAAATATTTCTCCATTGATGTTAGCAGCAAAATTCCCTCTGACTTCAGAGAGCAAGAAATAAAACCTTTTCAAGACAGTTATTAAGCTGCAGAATGACTAAAAGGTAAGGAATTAATTTTGATTAAATGGAAATCTATATTTATCTCACAAACATAACTGGAGAAGAGATTCTATTGATTTTTACCTCATTCGTTATATTTATTGATATGAATTAAACTAAGAACCAGTCTTTGAGAGTCCTTTTTTATTTTCTGGCAATATCTACCTATGATTATTTTAAATGTATTTTGGAAAAGATGATTTTTAAGAACAAAAAGATAATCTTACAAATAATCAGGTATGTAACCCATCTTGTGTTGCAGCAAACTGAAAAATCAAAAAATGCTGCAATGAGCAGCATTTGGGAGGAGTCTTTTGCCAAGTGTATCTGACTCATAATTAGAGTCTAGAGAGATATGTCTAGCTTCAATATTCAGTGAGTTGCCCCAGTGCTCACTGGGCCTAGTCTTATTTCTGGGGGATGTTGTCTGCGTTATGAATTCTATCTGATAGATTGTTGTCTTTCTACTCTACTTATATGACTCTTTAAAACAATTAAAATAAAATTTAAAAAAAGGCATTGTCAAAGATGTAAACAACAGGCTATCAGCATAAATTTTCAAGCAAATGAAACTTCTTGTAAGCAAACAGCAAAATTATACAGATGACAGGATTTGAGAGTAGTGAAGTATTTTAACTTTGTGTAATTCTTTTGGGAAAAGATGTGAATTGCCAACAAAGTCCTTGCAATGACCTGGTGATAATTACGAATGAAGATGGCAGAGAACTTAACTAAAAGAAAGACTTCTTTCCTTGTTTGTAGTGATTAGGGAAGAATTGGTCAAGAACATCAGGGTAAAAGGCAGGAGTGAGCAGGAAAAGGAATGCAATAATAGAGGATATGAAAAAGAAAGAACAGCAAAATAAAAGCAACAGATTTCAGGGATGTGGGCTTCATTAAACTCAGAACTGTCTTGTAAGAAAACGTTGGAATTCAGGAAATATAGGAGTTACTTAGGGGAGCAATATTAAGGCCATAAATCTAAACTATTCCAGAACAGAGAGTATAAGATTTGCTAAATTATGAGCAATAGTGTTAAATTTTGACTTTTTCAGACAGCATCTGAAAAGGTGAAGTTGGGTCACTTCCCAAGGGTAGGTAAGCATTGCATAAATGTGATGCTGTAGAATCAAAAATTACCAAGGCACACAGTAGATTAGAATCTCAAAGGCCACGATGATAATAAAAATCATTTTTTCATCACCGAAAAAGATGGGACAAACTAAATAGCAATTCCCCCCCAAAAAAAAGGAGAAAAAAGAGGACGAAGAACACTGGAGAGCTGATTCCAACAACATCCTTTTTAATACTTTTTTTCTTAATTACTCTTATTTAAAAAGTGAGAGAGAGTTCAATTTTACAGTAATAAGTATCAGTGAAGAAAACCTAAGCCCAAGGCTCTAAGTGGGAAGGAACAGGTTAAATATTTAGTAACAAGTGAGATGTTTGCAATTAGCTGTGATGCTGTGATACTTAAAGAATTAGCTGATGAACTATCAAATATGATAGAAGTAGATTTAAAAAGTCAAGGACAATAGGTGATGATCAAGAATGAATGTGGGTAGTGATCTTTGAAAGGAATGTGAAACAATTTAAGGAAATTAGATAAACTTCAGTTCCTGAAAGAATGTAGAACAAATAATCAAACTATTTGTAAACATCTAAAAAACCCCCAAGGAAATTAGTCACTGTCAACATGGATTTGTCAAGACAAAATTATATCGGAATAATCTAATTTCCTTCTGTAGGTGAGCAACCATGGATAGAAAAGAAGCAGCAGATGTCACACATAGCTTTTGACACTGCCTCACAACATTCTCATAATTAAGCCAAGGACGTCTATTCCAAACAAAGCTATAGACAGTGGACACAAAAAGACTTGAATCATTTTACTTATAAATCACTTACCAATACCTCACTGTCAAATTGGAATGATTCTATGAAATGGCTTACAGTTCTGGCTCTTTTACTTTCCTTCAACACTGGGAAGAAGTAATTGACATGTTGCTTACCAAACCTGCAGGAAGGTCCATAGGATTCAACAAATAGGTTGAGCTTGGCCAGATCTGTGACATTTGACCCTTTGTGCTTCTATTCAACTGTGTATATGAAGTCCAAACCAATATTTCCATGCACATGTTAAGCATAGAAATAAGTAAACTCCCACTTTAGCTGTATCAAACGCACAGGGTCACAAAACCATATTTTTTTCTGTCAAATTTTTTGGTACTCTCATATCTTTTGTTATAAATTTTACATCTTTTAAAATTCCTCTCTAAAACTTGTTATAGTCCATTAATAAAAATAAGTTGAAATAAGCTGTAATAATTTTGACATTTTTGGAAGGTACTAAAAAGATTTCAGTGGGTTCTGATAATCAACAGTGTCATTCTCAAAATTATTATGAATAGTTTATTTTTAATTTTCTCTATCCCACGCTATCTGGCTAGATATGTGGATAACATTGTGCATTTCCCATCCTGAATTAACAAGCAAAAATCTTTAGAATAAAATGAGATTCTTTAGAATAATGTTTCTCACTTTAATTAGTAGCATTCATAATTTGAAAAGTTGTTTTTCACTGCTATCTTCATTGTCTACTTAAAAGTCACTGCTCCTATAAATATTTTTCAAATTGCATGGAGGAAGATAAAACACACAAGAATGCCAGGGAGAAAAAAAAAAAAAAAAGAAGAAAAGCACTATTTTTTTTTTTTTTAATTTTTGAATTATTTTTTCTGCTTTATAGCTTGCAAAGTTTACATTGCCTGCCAATAGGTGGCACTAATAATTTCTACATTAACTGAGTGATTGTTCTGTTGTCTTTCAACATTGATGGAGTTATACCATAATATACCTCACAATTTCATTGTCTTTGCTTGGTTTTCACCTTAAATTTTATGTTTAACCTAAAAAGAATATTTGTATAAAAATATGGGTGCTGTAGGTCTGAGCAAATACTAGTTTTTTGGACACAGTACTGATATATTAATAAACTCTAAACAGCCATTGTTTTTTTGTCTGAGGGATCAAACATTAATGTGCCAAATTAACAAAAGCTGAAACTTGCTGATGCATAGCATCTGAAGTATACATTTAACACCTGAAATAAAATTGAAAGAGTTGATAGCTCCAATATAGCCATCATATTTCTCTCTTTAACTTGTTTCTTAGAGAAATACATCAACTGTTGTTTTTAGAATAGTTGAAGTAAAAAGCATTTTTCTATAGTGCAGTCTGAATCTTATGGTTATGATTCACCTGACTACATGTGTCTATGACCAGTGCTTGATTTTATTTCCCTCTGTTTCAGCTTCATGGTGGCAGCATCATACTGCAAGAACTGAAAGGATAAGGCAAAGAAGAGTCAGTTGGCTGAGTTTTCCATGCAACTCCAAGAAGAGTTAATTTTCTTTCAGCTCACCAGAGACAGAGGCATATGTACAAAGTTTTTGAAAGAGCATACACTGCAGTGGAAGCTGGATGCTACGAGCCCAAGGTGCTTTTCTTCCCCGCCAGCCGAGTAAAATTCAAGATATGACATGCTGCCAACAACACATCAAGTTCTGCTGAGTTCTCGTGTGAGCCAGACTTTGCAGCCATGCTGCACAAGGTCATTTATTGTGGCTTGTGCTGTGTTGCAGGCCCAAAATATACCTGTTGTGTGAACAGACACAGCAAAACCCAATGTCACTCCAAAGCAGATCTCATTTTTGAAGACAAGGAGATGAAGCCAGTTATTTTAGTAACACAACTTTCAGATCTTAAATTTCATTTCTCAAAAAATTCCATTGAGTCAATTTTTGTCTTTTACACTGTGCACTAAAAATCTGCTTTTTGGAGGATTCTTCCCACACCAGCTGCCTTCTGATACATCACTGCAGCACTGGCGGTGATAGGCATGCTGGGACAGGAAAGGGCTGTCAAATAGAGTGGAAACTAATATGCACACAGGAGAACTACTTTCTCAGTAGTATTTGGCAATTAAAAGTAAATTAATACATGCCTGAGGATTACAGGAATATGGATGTTTCTACAATATTTCCCTGTGAGATGGGTATATGCTTTGAAATTTCTGTTAGGAAAGAAAGGTGGCAGCAATAAAGTTAGCACACAAACACCATCTGTGAAAGCCAGAAAACATCTACACACCCTCTTCATGCTAGAGGCTTATTGCATCATGTATGAGGAGAGAGAAAAAAACTGGAAGAAAAAAAGAGAGAAGGAAATACAGAGTAACAACGAAAAAATTCCATTATAAAGCTGAGAAGTAAATATGAACTAAAAAGTACTGCACAAATAACCTTAACACTGCTATGTTACTGCAATACAAATCATAGGCATTTTTCACACGTTGTACAGATGTAATGAGTTATAGCCAATTAAGATAAGGCATCAGCCTGAGGCACTATCTAGGCATATGTAAAAACTGCATCTATTCTGAAGATACAATTTAAATGGAAAACTTCCTTGATTTTTGGTAATAAGGTTGCACTCAAAACAAGGAGGAAACACGCTGGGAGTCAAGAGAATTTTGCTGGAACTCTGCAAAACACAACTATTGCCTACAGAAATGAATAACTAATAACCCCCTTCAGCTCATGCTTCTTGCTGGGTACCAATCTTTAAGTCAGTTCCCTGACGACTTCAGACCGTGCCCAATAAACATAACTTAACATTTCAATTCTCTTCCCACCACGCTCTACTCCCAGGTACACACCAACAGGCAATGTCTGTGTTTACATGGGAATACAAAGGCAGGGTCATCTCAGGCCCTCCGGTGGAGCATTTGTAGTCGCAGCCATGAGTTTCTAGCATTTCATCCAACTACAATGACTCCATCTCTCCTGGACATAACTCTTCTCTTCACAGGGGCCCTCATTTTTTCTCCTGTGCTCTGCAATATCAGTAAAGAGCATCATATTATAAGGTCATCTCTGGCACTGTTGGTTACAAAGTTTTCAGTGGAGAAGGTCATTGAAAAGGATCCAATCATGTACTTGTTTCCACAATCTGACTTCTGGTTTTTTGTTTGTTTGTTTGTAGTTTTGTTTTTTGTTTTGTATTTGTTTGTTTTGGCTCATTACCCTCCAGTCTGCTGGTTTATACTTTGTATATCCTCTAAAGACTTCTCAGAGTGCAATTTGATTACTGTTGGGATAAAAAAAAAAAGCCCAGGAAAGAAAAATTGTACTTTCTGCTCTCTCCAGCAGACAGTAACAGAGAGTATTCATGTCTGGAGGTTCCTTTTTATTTACTGATGAAAGAAGGTATCCATCTCCCTTTCTCATCACCATGCCTGTACCTACTCTTGTATTTTTCATTTTGGACAGTTAATATCCTTGCTGTTAACTGTGGATCACAATCTTACATGGTTTTATTCTTGCAATGCCCTGATGAACTAGGAAATGTCACTATGCTGACTTTATAGGTGAAACATTAAGCATCAATACACTGTGAGTTCAGGCTTGTGAAAAAGCCATTCATCATAAATGTGCCAATTCTCTACAGGCATATGCAAATTTTGTTACAATTGCAAGATAACTCAGATATCTCTGTTTTTTCCTTGAATGGTTATGCAACAGACTTAAAATAGTAGAAAGAAATTAAATGTTACCTTCTTTTATGGTATCCTAAGTTAATGCAAAATAATTATCCATTGCTGTTGACTTATTTGTTATAATATTTTACTCTGAATTTTTACTAATTGTCCCAAACTCACAGTGGAGTACATAGCAAAAAAATAAATGGAATCTGATTCTTTTATTTTTATTTTTATTCTAGACTGACTGATGGAATGTCCTTACCTTCATTTCTTGCAACATTTTTGGATGTGATGCTTGATATGATGTAACATCCTTCATGCTTAAGTATCTCAGAAAATGTTTAAAAAAGAAATGACACCACCATCTCCTGCAGTGTAGTGCAACATGATGTCTAGGGTTGAAAGGGCAGAGGAAAACACATTTCAAACGGACAGCATGAGAAAAAGAGGGATGCATTATCTATAATTTTTACTTTAAAATCTTGAATTTCAGAACCATGAACTGCAGCAAATTACACACAAACTCAGCTATTAGTTTTGATATAAGACATCCTGTTGTGCCAGCAATGCAGTAAATATCAGCAAAAGGTATATTCATGAATATAACATTTTATGTGTAGCTAATGTCTGTTTAGGAACAAATCTAATGTCATTATAGATTGTGGAAGTATTGCTTGACATGTTTGGGAATGCACTGTCAAGATGAATTAGATCCCACCTTAATTCACAGAATGATTCTGTCACAAACAACAAGACAAAACTCTCTTGCTTCTTTACAGACTGCAGCCCATTGTCTGTGCCTCAAGGGTGGCAAATGAATGGCCAAGGCATAAAGCAGTATGTAATGTCAAAGGTAAACTGACACTCTGAGCAATACAATTAGAATAGGATTGTCTATTATTGGTCCCAAACACCACAACACAAATCATTCCCCCTTGGCTAGATTTCAGACTCTCCACACTGAGTAACCTCCTGTGAGTCAGATTCAGTACACATCTGTACCATGCCTGCATCTATTTCTAGTTATCTCTATATTTTCTAAAGTGTCAGTTTGGACCTACCCCTTTACAGTCTTCAATAAGTTTAACAACACAATATCTCACTCAAAAGAAGGTGAAGTGCCAGTCATTTTGACCCTGAGACATGAGGATGAAGAGTGAGATTCCAGGAAAGGCTCAAATATTGCAATGCTTAAGTACAATAAAAAGCACACAATAAGCAACTGCTGCATAATCTAAATTTAAACGCGGTTCTTTAGATTATAAAAAACCCAACCAAAAAGAAACACAAGGAAAAACATAAGCTAGGGGAAAATTATGGACACACCTCTCTCTGTATAGCAGATGAGAAGGATTTGAGAATTGAAAATGGGACTCAAAACTGTAATATAAATCATTCAGTCACAATAGGAGTGAAAAAAGCTGAAGAACAGCTGAAATTCTGTCCCTCATGAAGAATACCATTATTTATCTGAGGGTGTACTAAGATACAACCATGAAGCTCAGTCAGTGACTTATACAGAGATTTTTTTATTTTGGCAGAAATCCACAAAGGAAAATTTAAACTCCCAAAGACCCTAATTAATTATGAGATTTGCTCCTTGGCAAAAATTACTAATTTATCAGTACATCCTTGTTCAGAAAAGTCATAGGTAACCAGGGGTATCATTTCTTGTTTAGCTGAAACATAAGGGTTGGGAACCAGGAATTGTTTTGATACAGGGTGTTTTATTATGCTAGTTCCATGCTGAAATTTTAATAATAGTATAACCACAGTAATTGCATAGCAACTGCTAATGTGAACATAACTCGTATAATGGAGAGATTTGTATAGCCTGTAGAAATTAGGTGCTGAGGGTGGGCTTCATTTTATCTGATATTAGAGCTCTAAAATGTTTATGTCTGTCTTCAAGTTGGTCATCCTTAGACTCTTCAAAAGAGGGAAGCAGATACTTTTAGATAAGCAGTGACCTGTTTCAAATTTCTGCTTTGAAATAGCGTGAACTGTGCTACAAATGTCCATTATCTGTTTCCACTGAGAGTTTAGCTGGGATGTAGATGTACATGCTATAGGCATTTACCTTTGATCAAATGTAATATACCCACACTGCATTATCTGGTGTTATTAGAAAAAGCTTTGTAAAAAACCCAAAAGGATAAGCATAATAAGTATTTAAGACTTTATTCCTTGGAACACTCCCCTAGACAATATTTATAGTTACTATGCTTCCAGTCTCCTGGCAATGCCATGTTATGAGAAAGGAAGTGTGCAGAACAGTGGAATCCAAAACTTTAGTAAACCTGAATTTTTTTCTTACCAAGTGTTTCAGAATCTATAGTTACAAAACCTGAAGCTCTTATGAAAAATTTACACTGTTTTGGTTAGATTTGAACATCACAAAAGTGTTCATTTTTGTTCAAAGAAATCTTAATCTAATGCCAGTCATGAAATTTCTTTGCAAAGGTTGGATTTGGAAAAATTCCCTCATATTACCACAAATCAAAATCATGTGCAAGGTTGCAAAAGAAAAAACAATCTCTTTTTACTAAAACACAGTCACAGGGGGATGAATGATGTTGTCTTTTCCAGGACAGCTAGATGGAATTTTTTTTTTCTTTTATAATTGGTTTATCATCTCTAGTACCTTTTCCTAAGTTCTGTAATGAAAGTCGAGTTCTGGACATGATGCACAACCTCTTTATGTCATAGGCAAGAACAAGCGGCAGTGTATTATTGATGTTCTTATTTTCTCTTTCTAAGTTGAACATATTTAAAAAGAATTTCAATAAAATATCCTAAGATGTTGTCAGATGTAAACAACTGCACAGTTGTAATCAAAATCTTGTTTCAGGATGGATGCAAAAAAAAAAAAAAAAAAGAGAGTAAATTGACATCTGATTTCGAATTACTCTTGATGTTATCACAGATGAATATGACTGAAGTAACTCTGTATTTTGTCAATAGAATTGCTGGTACACCCTGCAGTATCTCCAACACCTGAAGGATTTTGAAAGCTTGTTATACCAAGCTTTCAATCCAAGCTTTCAATTTAAAGAATTGAAAACCATTTTTTAAATGGGGAGTCTGAGGGGGTGGGAGGGGTGGGGTCTGTGCATGGCTTCAGTTCAGCAAATCTTATTTCAGACATATACTGTGGTTTTATTGTTTTTGTTGTGAGATGAAGATGCTTTATAATTTGAGCAAAACCATTCTAAAATAACTGAATTATTCTTAGGGATAGTATTCAGCAAAGTGTAGCTGTGTGCAAACAATCATTCATCTGTGTTTGGCTTCATTGTTTTGGATTTTGCATACCACTGATGAGAGTTCAAAACCTGCCTATCAACTGCTGCCTTCCTGTATGTACCACAAAGAACGTCTTTAAATGCAACAAGGAACAGTGGAGCAAATAAGATATGAAAGATTTTTCGGAGCCAAGTCACATCTCTGTTTAACATCATTAATGTCAATAAAAGCATCTGAGAAACACCCTTGTTTAAGGATACATGATGGTTTAGTGATTAGAATAGCACTCACCTAGGGAGTGGGAAACATCCTCTAGCCTGGAGTGCTCTCTTACACACAGCTCTCACACGTCAGCCTTTTTCTCCCATGCATTACAAGATGTTAGGAAGGCACTTTACAATTCTTGTTGAAGCTGGACTGCTGTAAACTTGGAAATGCATGAGCTATAAGATCAGAGAGAAAGACTGAAGTGAGAGGTATAAAGAGGGCCCCTTAGCTGCAGGTGACATTTCTTACTTTTTAATTCTGGTTTCAGGTTTATTTCTGTTTGTATCCAAGGACACTCTACAATATAAAATACATAAACAGTCCCTGGAGCAGAGACCAAAACTCCAGATAGTCCTTTGATAAATCATATAAAATAAATCAGTGGAATATCGTTACTTCCCTTTGACTCCATTCATGTTGAAAGGGAAAGTTTGTGCTATGAATCTATCACTTGTACTGAGGAATGAACGCAAAATTCAAGCTGATGTTCAGAGGGCATTGAACTGATAAACTGGACTATCTATATAATTCTGACTTGTTCTGCACTATCACATGAAGAATGGAAACCATATGAGAAGAGCAAAATGAGACCCCTACTAACATGAAACCTCCCTAAATATCCTCGTACTGATTATTCAAAGCAGTGATATCTTGTTTTTGATATGGTGTATTAATGGAGTTCAAAATATCAATGTGTAATTAATTTCCACTAGCTCTAAAAAAATTTGCATAGAAATTCCCTCTGATTTTTCATTTTGTAAAGAAAAAAACTGCAGACACCATTCTAGCTTTGTCTCAGTGGAACATAGGCGAGATGAAATTATTGTTCAGTGTCTTTCCACTGCTAGCCTGTTTAATTTTTCCAGGTACTAATTTGGTTGTTTTTCTTGTTCCTGCATCAGCAAAGTACTCTCTATTACTTTGATTACAAACTATGATCTTCTCATTTCTTTCAGAGCGACTGTTGTGTAAGTTACTCTACTCTGTAAAAGTATTATATTCTTCAGTCCAAAACAAATCCCTTTATTTTGGCTGTATTATTTTTTTTACTATTCCTCTGAATGTAGCTGAGGAATGAAAATTTGCATTCATACTATGAAAGTCTGGAAGGCTGGGATTTGGCTAATTAGCTGTAAAGGAAATTGCAATTATAACCAGAAAAGGTGTTGCTCTGGAATGAATATTCCTGTATGAAACACTTTATAAATATTTCTTGTCTCTTCCACCTACAATTTTTGAATAGGCAAAGTGCTAGTATGTCTGTTGGCGTGATTCCTGCATAGGAATCCTGCATTCCCATTCTTCTCTACAAGGAAAACACATATCTGCTTGAAATTCAGTATCTTAACAAATCTAATGGATTTTATTACTCTGCATGTATAGTTCCCTTCTCGTGTTCACTATGCTTAATACAACATAAAGTAATTAACTCCTCCTAAACAGCTGGAAAGCAGAAGTCAGTAGTTTAGTTCAATTTGCCACATTTTCCTAAGGGCCATTTCATTTTTTTTCTCTAGAAGGTGCAGCTCAATAAATATATGGTTTGGGTTTAAAGAAACTACATGAACTACTACACTACTTTTTATACTTCAGGAAGCTTTAGTAAGATGTTTGCTGTCTTATTTTACTGAATTGCAATAGCACTTCTGAATCTCAAACAATGAAACCTCAGCCCACATTTAATACTATTCCCTTTTCATAGGAATGGAGGATGTCAGACTGAGTAAGACCTCCCAGGTCAATCAGTCCCGTTCCTGCTGCCTACGCAACCACATAATTCAGTATTTTTCAAAACAACTTTTTATTTGTAGTGGACTTCAGCAGTGTTGATAGTAATGCACTACATGTAAGACACTTGAGCTCTGCAGAAAAAATAGGGCTTTTTAATTTTTTTTCCTAGCTGGAAAGAATTTACAGAATATTTTCAGCATCTGTGACTTAAGAGCAACCGTAGTAAATTTAAAAATAGATTGACACTATTATTAGAGGAAAGTTGTCCCTTGTCTAGGGGAAAATTAAAGACACAAAGGAGAGGGAATATCCATAAAATTCAAGGCATTTGGCAGATTTTTTGTTTTGTTTTGTTTTGTTGGTTTTGCTGTTTTTTGGGCTTTTTTTGTAGTTTTGGTGGGTTTGTTTATTTGTTTTTTGGGTATTTTTGGGGTTTTGGAGTTTTTTTTGTTTGGTTGGTTGGTTGTTTTGTTTTTTTCTGTTTTGGTTTGATTTGGTTTGGGGTTTGTTTTTTTTTTGGTAGTTGTATTGTTTTTTCACTCTTCAGCTTGTTTCTGTCCATGCTTGGAAAACACATGACAACAAAGAATGGTCAGTATTATTGGTATATGAATACTTCAGCTCTTGTTTTGGATTAAAAAATCATAGAATCATTGAATGGTTTGAGTTGGAGGGGACCTTTAAAGATCATATAGTCCAACTCTGTTGCCATGGACAGGGACACCTTTCACTAGGTCAGGTTGTTCAAAGTCCCACGCAAGCTGGCCTTGAACACTTCTAATGATCGGCCAGAATTGGTATTGGTTGTGAACACGTCCAAAGATGCTGCATCCACAAAATGCAGTAAATTCAACAGATTAATTTTCCTGGACAAAATAATTCTGAAAAATGTTAGGGTGGTTGCAACTGTGCTGGAAAGGCATGAGCGAAATAGAAATCAACAATATGTCATTTAGTTTTTGGTGGTGGTCTTCACTGTCACTGGACTTCCTGTTTCTCCTAATTCTTATTCCTAATTCTTTTTTATATGAACTTTTTCATATAAAATAAACTATTCCAAAAATGCTCAAATGAAATCCCCCAAGATTTAAAGAAAATTATCCAGGAAGGTTACTGTATTGTGTAGGTATCATACAAATGCAATAAAATTTCTGAGTTGTTTCCAAACTAGGGGAGATACCATTTAGTAGGATAATCTGATTGTTTTCAAGCCATTAAATACATTTCTGTGAGAAAAAAGAGATCACCAAGGGTGCTAATGGAAGCCTTTGTATATATCCAAATAACTGACAGGAAGAGCTTCTTGCCACCTTCAACTAGTTCCATAGTATTAAAAGAAGCTAGAGAGAAAACACGCTGAGCCAAGGTCCAGATGTGTTAGAAAACCTATGCAGCGACAGCAAACTGTGCACAGGTAATTGAAAGAGGGTAAGGGACCTTGTTATAAAAAAAGATGAGACTAAGAAAAAAGACAACCTGAGGGTTTTTTGGCTAGATAACTATTGTCCTATGAGACAGTATACCCTTAATCCTAAATAACCCTGGGTAATCTGTTATGCAGTATCATTAATATACCATTTCAAATCAATGCAAAGAAGAGAGTGCTCTAACCAGTGAGTTACATACTTTCATCCTGCAGCATAATCACTTTGAAATTCTGTTGCTTGCGGGAAGCAACAGATTTCAGATAGTACAACATTTTCTAATGAGGAGGAGGTAAAGAAATCTACTGAAGTAAATTCTTGAAGAGAATTTGTGTCTTAATATTTTTTTTTTTTTTTTTCCTTTTGAAAATGCACTTTATTTTTCATAGTTATTCAGGAAAGCTTTCATGATGATTTTATTCCTAAATGAACCTCCACAGCTGTATAGACCCCCACCTTGTTGCTGCTTCAGCTAGAGCCTTTGTATATAAATTTAAATAATCTGTTTCTTTAAGCATTTCCTAGAAAATATTCTCTCTATTTATTCATGAACTGATGGTAAGATGAAAAGGAGAAATATAAACAAATTTGCACATTTATCTGGTAATTATTTACTTTTGTTTTCAGACAAGCTTGAAAAAGGAATATATGTCTCTAACAGACTCAAGGAAAAAAATATTGATATCTCTTTTGTAAGGTGCTCACTGGATGAACCTAGTCTTAGATCAACTAAAAAGAAGAATAGCAGGTGCATGCTAAAGCTATGCTTCATTTATTGAAAACCATGAACTACATTACATGAAGAGTTTCTTACCTTTCAATATGCAGTTTGTCGGCTAGTAATGACATTTGGTTTGGTGGAGGAACTAAATGGCTTTTCCTGTTCTGGAAGTTCCAAGTCAACATGGGATTGATACTACTGTAGCCAAGCCATATACAGAATCAGTAAAACAGGTTCTGGTTATTGGGTCAGGCTGAGAACCACAAAGAAAGGTACTTAATACCTATTTAGGCTTCTAAGTTTTCATTGAGGTAGAGGTCCTCATGGAAACTCAAAGAAAAGTCAAGGCAGAAAATTCTATATGTGTTTTATGGCCAAGATATTTGAAAGACATTAGTTTATAACCATTACAACCAACCTCAGAAGAACCCAGGATCTTGCTAATAAATCCCTTGGGGTGGACACTGAATGATCAGTGTTTGTAAATATATATATATATATATATGTCAGTTTCATTTTAGAACAATTCTGTTTCTAAGGAAAGCAGGTTTGTAGCCGTTTTGGTTGTTATCATCTATACTAATACAACAATATTAAAGCATAAAAATAACACTTAAGGAAATGTATAAGGCAAAGGAAAGAGAAAGAACGGATAAAAGTAGAAAGATATATAGTCACTATCTGCTGGATCCAGAGATGAAACTTGGTAGTTGCAGCTTCAGTTTCTGTTGGTTGAAGTGGTGGTCACAGTCCTGGCGAAATGATGTTCTTGGTCTGTTGGGATTGGCGGAAGTCCTCCTTCCCCCAAAAAACTCAAAGATTTTCATGAGTTATATATACTCGGGCTCAGGTGAGAATACCTAGTACCTCCCCTGGGTCAGGGAGTTTGAATGACTTTGATGGTCCCCAGAGGGGTTTTCCACAGCAGAGTCATCTTGTATGGGAGGACACTGGCACAATAAGAAGGATTATCCCACCTCCATGGATTTGCCTCTTATCAGACTCTTCCCTTATCTAGAAATCCAGTTTGTAGCTTCAGGCATGCAGGCCCTTCTGCACCTGGAATAGTTGGGTTTATGTGATCTGCAGGTCCTTTCCCAGTAGGCATATTCAGGGAGGGGTGGGCTTTGCTGGATGAATAGCTGTTTCTTTGCAGTTTTCTACAGTGCACAAAAGTCTTTTGATGATGTTTAAGTCATTAACCATTTCAGTCTCTGACAATACCCACCATTCCAAGCTAAAGGGATGACCTGTATATATCGTCTCTAATACAATAATTTTCATGGAATGAAAGAATATGCAATTTTTCAAGCTGGTGAGTTTTTCTGCTACTGACAGATTAATTTTTACTTCTAAGGACTCCGTGCAGGCTTTGTCATCATTAGACACTTGGTGACATTAGCCTCAGTCAAACTCTGGTCATTTGACCAGCTGTTCACCATTACTTGATTAGCTCACACACAGCAAGATTAACATACTTACTGAAGTGCTTCCAGTTCTTTATCTTAATTATTGTGATTAAATAGGTCATATTAAATGGAGAAAAATGCAGAGGGGGATGAAGGCAAAGGAATATCCAGGTCATAATAACAGTTTATATCTGATATTGTATCTCTAGAAACATGCACACAGACATAATTGGTCTAACTCGCTGAGAATAACCTGCAGGACAGGTTTTTACCAGTGTGATTCTTTGCTCTGTTACTGAGGCATTGTATAACCTTGGATAATTTCACATAGCTTCCATGTAATTTGGATTCCTTGTTATAATGGGAATAATATGATTTATTAATCCCACAGAGTCGAAGTGAGGTCTTTTCAATACTGGGGAAGTGCAAAATAATTTTCATGTCTGAACCTCTCTTAACCTCCAAAGTATTACAATGATTAAATATTGATTAGTATATAAAAAGCTATGTTGTGGCATTTACAGCCAAGTGAGGGAGAGTGTTAATCTGTGGCAAGCAAGAAAATCATGAAAAGCTGATGGGGAGCTGATGAATCAAAACATGGCTATATAGATCTTTTGAAATGCCTTTATGGATCCTGTGAAGAGCAAATGCAAGGGCTTTAGGTGGATTATCAGTGACAGATGTAGTAACAACTATTCCACCATGCTCTTTCTCATGATATTTGTATTATCTCCTGAGGAATACATCCAGACAGGTGGACTGTGGCCACAAAGGAGCAAAACTACATGGAAATTGCAGTGCAGGTGCCCCAGAAGGTGGATGTTGTCCCTGCTATTATACAAGTGACACAACAAATTTGTTTTGGTAACAGAATGTAGAGCAAGGATGAGGTCCCAGCTGTCTCTGTTCATCAGCTGGATGTTGCCCTAGGCCAGGGGCATGCTGTTGCTAATTTTAGTTTATTTTGCTGCTCAGCTCAGCTTGTGTCTGTGATTCACCTAATCATTATGATTAGCAAATTCAGTTATTTCTGTTTTGCAGACTCTTTGTAAGGCTAGGTGTAGATGAAAGCAATTTCTAAATGCCATATGACTGCAGTGTTTCACTTAGAGGAATCTTTCTGCTTACAGGAAATCAGAATCCTGATTCTTTATTTTTCTCTACACTGAGTAAAGACTGAAATGCCATGAAGAAACAGGAGAAAGCAATAAATGAAATGCTCTATCTATACTTAAGGCAGAAAAATCAAGAAAAATTAATTTGAAATAATTTGTTCCTGGCACAGGCCTCAGGAACTCTTATAGTACCTTTCCCTAATCCATTGCAGCACTTGCTATATCAAAATAACCCTGAAATATTAAGAAGGAAATCTGTGAATAAGCCCTCAGGATTAGATGTCAAATACAGTCTTGACGAAATACTCTGCATCTAGTATTCCCTGCTCTACAGTGTCCTCCTGAAGTCCTGAAGTGCTGCATGAAAGAACCTTTATCCCTTCATAAATGGAAGCACCTTTTGCCCACTCTGTTGTGTGCTTTTCTGGAAGATGAAGGTTTGTTATCATTCTCCACAGATATAAATTCCTCAGTGAATACTTGCAACCAAGGAAGTTTCAGAGTCAAGACTCTGTAATTAAAATTTTTCTGATTTGTGTTCTGTTTTCTTATTTGCAGTGATCCAGGAAGTGAGAAAAAAACCAAACCCATAAACCATTTACTGTTTCCCATAGTTTTTATCTTTAAGTTGCTAGTCAGTTTGCAAGTTCTGTAAAACTTTATATTTAGATTTGTATATCTTTCTCAAGGTTTTATCACAATAGCAACACAATCCCAAACTCACTAGCAAATGAACCAGAAAAGACCTGCTCGGTTTTCAGAGGAAAGTCTTGGCAGTTTACTGGAGCACAGAGTAGGGTTGTAAGACCCAAGCATCTCAAAACTGATGTCATATTATGCTAAGGAAAGGACTGAATGAAAGCAAAGATAAGGGTGTCAGTAGATAGGAGAGAGTCACAAGGAAATCTTACCCATTCAACTGCTTCAGGTCCCTTCCTAATGTTAATAAAATGGCTTCTGCAGAATATAAGAAAGAATTGTAGTTGCATATATTTTAGACTTTGTCCACCTCCTGTTTGGTTTAAGGCATCTATTTTCTGCCTAATGACTTGATGATGAAGCACAGAAACTTAAGACATTACATCCATATAATTTTCAGAGTAGGTTTCTAGTGGATGCATACTTCACTAAATGTTTTGTACACACCTTTGAACACAGATGGTGTATATTTCACTGGTTAAAGGTTAATAAAATATTCACAACTTTCTCTGTTTTGATTTTTTAACAACAAAGCTTACATGAAAACCAGAAGAAATAGAGTTGTGAGTTTGTAGACTTTCCCCCTGAAAAAAATAAGAAAAACATACCTTTGCAGAGTATCATGCTGAAGCTCAGTTGTCCTGGAGATTCTCTCTTTCACAGAAAAAAAAAACCAAAAAACCAAAAAAAAAAACATTCAAGAAGTCTTTTATTGTCCCTGAGATAGGAACTGTTTCTTTTACATGGCTTTTATTTATTTATCTCATATTAAACAAGAGCTTAACAGGCATTAGCAAGGAGCAGTGTGCTGCCCTTTCTTTGCTTTTGTGGAAACCTGATGATTACTCAGGATTTTAAATCTAAAAATTTAAATTTGTGCTGTAAAAACTGAAAATTTAGCTATTTCCAAAGTTTGGAAATTACTGTGAATTCTAAAGAACACCCGAAGATGGGTCAATCTGTGGAAAAAAGTGCTTAGAGAAGAAAGACATAGGAGGTTATTCCAGATTACTCCTCACACTGTTTCTACGTGGTTTTATTTTTTTATATACATAAGTGTTATCACTTAGGAAATTGCATGATGTCTGCTTGATGATTTAAAACCATAACTTCTACAAAAGAATTCTGCATTATACTTTGCACAGTGAAGTAGCCTGAGGCATAAGGTGAAACAACTATGGTACTGAACACACAACCTTAACTTACACAAACATCACCAAAAAGGGCAGGGCACCTTAGGCTATTGGTAAGAGGATAGCAAACCTTTCATTTCTGGATCACTGCTTGCATCCGGCTGTGTTTAGTAGTGCCTGTAGGTCATTAAGTGAAATGAATTGGATATCGCAGATTGGCTTGCAAAGGGACAGGAGTTCACATCACCGAACCATCAATATGGACATTGCAATTGGCAGAAGGGCCAGTGCTGCCTCCAACACAGGTCTGAGCTACGTTAAAGACGGTCTGTGGGGAAGCTTGTGTGACTGCAGAAGGACAAATTTTAATAGCTTGATCTTGATGCTTAGCTGGGAACAATTGCTGTATTTTGGAGAGAACTGCAGCCTCCGAGGCTGTCAACCTGCTACTCCTGAAACACTGAACTCATTGCAGAGTGAGATGGGAATTCTGTATCTGAAATGTGTAAAATTTAAACTTACACTGTATGAGAAGCTAGTGGTGTCAGGCTTGACACCAGATCTGACATAAAAAAGGTAAACTTGAAGTCAGAGTTTTGATTTCTGAAGTGGTCTCAAGAGTTCCTTTTCATCAATTTAAAGGTAAAATGAGATGCAAAATGTTGAATAATTTTATTTTTGTCAAACGTAGACAATTTTGGTTTAATTTTTTAGTATGTCTTTGATATTCTTGCTGATTTCAGCAAAGATAGGGCAGGTGGAAAGGGAAGCAAACTCCATTTAACTACAAGGAACAGTGAAAATACTTATAGAATGGTAGATATTGGGTTGTTTCACTAATGCATGTGGCACTTGCACAACAGTAAGTTTCTGGAGGCTTGAATCTGGATAGGTGCCTGTTCCTCACCCGTTCAATTGCTTAACTTTTCCTCCCCATGTTTTGAAACAACATTTACTTTCTGCAGTTACTGCTGAAATCATTCTGAATTCTGCATTTCTTTGCAATGGTTTTTCTGCAGAAAAAGCAAAGCTATAGGAGCAGTTTTTCAACATTGTTCCCACACAAACCACCAAGCTCATTCAGGGGATCCTATAAAGAAGGCTCCAGAGGGAAACTGGCAATTTGATATTAAGAAGAGGGTGTTTAAAAGCAAATTCCACAAGGGCACTTCTGGTCTCATGTATCTGAGATACCAGAAAAAGTCCCTTCTGGCAAGATAACTATGGATTTGAAATGTGAGTTTCAGATGAGACAAACTATGAACAGACCATGAAAAAGACATGTATTTCAAACACATTCCACTGGAATTATCTCACTGGGTTTAATCCACACTGCAAAAACGACTAACAACCAATTGGTAAGTCAGGGGTGTGTTGCTGTGCCAGCAAAACCCTAAAGGAAGGAACTGAAATGATTCCAAATAAGTTAAAATAGTAGGTCTTGAGTATTTTTGTAAAACAGAACAAGAAGGTGGTCCTGGTTTTAACATCCTTTTTTTTTAGAACCATCAATACTCACAGGATTGCATTCTAATTTTCTGCAGTGTATCAATGATGTGACCTTAGTTTATGTACATATTAGTGTCTGTGTACACATAATTTTTTGTTCAACTGATCCAGTATTTCTCAATGAAAAAAAATAAAATTTCTTCATCCGAAATTTACTTGCTATATATAAAGAGATTGATTCTGACAAAATACCCTCCATCTATTCTCACACATTCTGATTTTGGATTTATTCATGTGTTTTCCTCCTCCCTGTATTCTTTCAAAGAATAGGATGCCCATCAATGAAATTCTTACAGCCTGTTAGTTCTTAAGAAATTCTTTTGCTGCAGTTTGGAGAAGATTTGTCATCCCTCTGCTCAGTCTAATGTAGGTACCTGAAACAGGTCAAATGTGTATATTTCTTATTATCAGTAAGAAGTTTAGGGTGTCAAGCTCAGATGTAGACAACAGGAGTGTAGATATTTATAGTTTAATAATGCAGATCCTACAGACTGTACTAGACCCCACGAGTGCCATTCACATGAACATCAGTACAAATGTAATCAAGTTCTGATAGCATTTCTTCCACTTCATGTTCTTCAACAGCAAAAAAAAGTCCTCATTTCTCAGGAAGAGAACACATAAAAAAGTGTGAAATTCATGTATTTTCTGTTGATCTTTTCACTATACTGCAATGGAAGACATAATGGTAACCAGCTGTGCCTCAAGAAGGACTTTGTTTCTTTTAGAGGTGTAACATGAAGAAAGTGAGTCATTACCAGCCTTGGTGATATTTCCAACTCTTTTTAAACCTGAAAAGCAAGATACTTACTTAAGTACAAGAAATTATGGCAATATATTTTCTTGAATTTAAAGGAGTTCCTCTTGTGCAAAAGCTTCATGTTTGTGAGTTTAATTAACAAATAATTTACTTCTCCCTCCCCCCTCAATAAGTCCAACAGCATTGCCTCCTTATATCCTTGAATTACGAAGGGAATGATTTTAGCGGAGAGCTTCTATTCAATCCCATTTTATTGGTACATGACACTGCAAAGGAACAGCGATTACCTTTTTATTGCCTTGTCTCTTTCAAAACTCTGGAAGTTCCAATTTAGAGCTAAAAAGTAATTAGAATGTAATTTGAACGAGATCCATGAATATTGGTTTGGGAGTAGCTGGCAATAGATCTGAATCTCTGTCTCATTTTGGTGACCACTTCTAATTGTTTCCTTGCCTTTTCCCACCCTTTCTTCAGGCACTACAGGTGGCAAGTCTACTCAAGCTACACTTAGGAGACAAAAACTCGCCCTGAGGTAAATGCAGTGCTACTATCTCTGGTCTAGGCAGTTTCTCTGTTAAAGACTTGTGGAGAAAATCCTGCTATTGGCTTGGTCTCTTGTGTCAGACAATCACAGAATCATTGGAAAAGACCTCTAAAATCATCAAGTTAAACCTCTGACCCATCACCACCATGTCACCTATACCATAGCACTAAGTGCCACATTCAGTTGTTACTCTTCCTCAAACATCCTTCATCCCTACTCAATGCCATAGAAAGGACAAATCTTTGCCTATCTTGAAAAGGAACAGAAATAGCTTAAAGAAGAAGTTGAGAATCAAACAAAAGATGTAGAATTAATTAAAAAATTACGAAGGAAGTGTTATTAATATTTCTAAAAAATTCCAGAAAATAGAGCCTAAGAGTTCCGCACAGGACCAAAGAGCTGCTGGATAGTGCTTGCCTGGTGTCTCTGGAGACAACAGAGTGAGGCCCTTTTGGATGGTGAGACTAGTCAGACCTTTGGCTTAGCCTGGAAAAGCTACCCTTCTGTCTTTCTGCTCTCAAATGATGATGCACTTGGCACTCAGCCTTTTTATTGTGGAAATTATGCTGCCAGTCAGTATTTCAGAAGTGATCAACAGGGTTTTGCAGTCCCTTCATTCTTGATGAGCCTTGCCTTTGAAATAAAAATAACAGCTTGCAATTGTTTGCGACATTCCCTTTCTGGAGACAGAAGGTAAGTGTATCACTGAAAGAAGAATATGCAGGTTTCAATTTCAGAACTCCAGAGAAAAGACATCTCTAAACAGCACATATTCAAAACCCCAGATGATATCTCAGCAACTTGGACTGAAGCTTTAGGTGTTTGCAGTAATATTTTAATAAAGAACTCACATAAAATGGGCAACTAGATAGATGAAAGCAATAAATCCTGTGTACTTGAGGTACATGTGCCATTTGTTCAGTCCTGCTAAATGTCAAGGTTTAAAGCTGCAGAGTTAAGGCACCCCTCTCTTGGATGATTTAGCATCACCTACCTGTTGTGCACATAAATATTTATCAGAGGGCTCTGTTGCTCCAGAATACCTTTCCCTTTGTTTATGGAATTTAATAAAATAGACTCCAAGGCTACTGCAAGATCCTTCTTGCACATCAAGGATCTGGTGCAGAAGTAAGTAGTACCAACAAAGAACTGGTAATAGCTTTTTCTGCTGGCCAGGATCTTGGTGTTTGGAAAACTTTGTCTGCACATAAGCAATCCATTTAACGCTGGAGACTTGGTTTTCACAGGCAGTGAAATTTCTGTTTACTCTTTCATTACGGTGAAAGTCTTTCAGAGAAGTCAAGCTGCTGTTTCCAGCTGTACTGCAGGCACAGATTTTTAATTTTTTCCCCCCATGTAATGTTCAAAGTATCGCTAAAGCCATAATGTGTGTGCCATTGCAAACTGAGGCATGGAATGACAAGATTCATCACAATTACATTTGTTTATCCCATTGCAGTAATGGGATTTTTAGGATTAGGGCTTCACATTTCAAATAAAGATGTTCATAAAACATTCTGCATGGTTCAATCTTTGTATGGTCAGACAATTTATGCAACCACAATTTCTGCTGATTGTAAATAATTTTGTAGGAAAAAATAATTAAGTTACTGATCTCAGAATCAACATAACTGTCCAGAATTAAGATGACATAGTAAAGAACTAGCTGTTTACTGACAATGAATTTTGAGTCCATAGCAAATGAAACTTCACAGATGATATGAACATCTTTGTAGATATAACCTTTTTTGCTCAAGACTGTCTTGAAATTTTTCCAAGTTCTTGCAGCAGCAGTGTTAAACACAAATAAACTCATATGCATAGAATAAGCAAAGTAAAGCAAACTTAAGCCTAAAACACCAAGTTAATTTTCAATCTGAATCCCTTACATATTGTGACTGCAATGAAGTGTGGAAGCCATTGGGGTTTTTTTCACATAAATGAGACTCCCTTATGTTTACATGCTGATTGTAGGTGACGTACCAGAACACACGTTCAGGAAGTATTAACAGCAGCAGCAACTTCCATGCATTATTGAGGGCGGTCTGTTTGTTTTCCTAACAGTATTCAAGACAAAACGTTAATAGGTATAGGTAAGTGCAGAAATACTTTTTGCTGTGCTCTTTCTTATGTTTCTAGGTTTATAAACATGTAGGTTAATCGCTACATGTTTGAGCAAACGTAATTGCTCAGAAATGAGTGTGAAGAGAGCTGTGGGGAAGAGATTTCTATTTCCTGAGCATAGAAAATAAAGCAGATTTACTTCATCATCAGTTCTGTGAAAGAGCTGATGCCTGATTTCAGTGGAACTGGTATCTGCTTACTGTTTTAAGTCCTTCATGGAAGCAATGCTTTTAGGTTCATAACATTGAAGAGTTTGAGAGTATCTGGCCTCTACCCCCAGATGCTTTCATTTGTCACAACAAATTTTTGAGGCTTCTCTGAGACCACTTAATTACTGGCTGTTTAAACAAAACCCTGTTTTCAAGGGCTCTGCTAAGCTACCATGGAGAGACGTACTGAAGGGTTTATTAAAGCTCTTTTGAGGGGTGAATCACCAATGCATCTTATCCAGTCTTCCACCTTCAAGCCTGAAAGTGGATTAGAGAAAGGAAAAAGAGAGAGAAAAAAAAACAAACAAAAAGAGAACAAAAAGGAGACAAGGAGGAACCCTGCCCAGGCACTCCCCTCCCCCCCCAAAAAAAAAAAAAACAAAAAAACAAAAACAAAAATAACACCTAGGTAATAAAATCTCAGCACACAGCCGTCAGTACTGTGCCATGGCTCACGTAGTAGAAGAAAGAGAAGAGATCCAAAGGAGGGTGCACTGCAGCACTTCTCCCTTACTGTGTGCTATGAAATGCCATGATGTGGGGACATATATTCATGACACACAGTGTCTCAAATTCAGCATATGAAAGTGTCATTGATTCAGGGGAAAGGAATAGGAAAGCATCACAGGACCCTTCACTTCCTTTCTTCTCCCATCTTTCTTGATTTCTTCAAAGCTTCTTTGCTTAAATCAGGATATGTCATGTTAAGAATGTTAGAAATAGTTTTTCCTGTGTGATGTTCTTACACTGGTGTCATTTCATCTGCTGACACTGATTCTGACTTGTGGATAAATGGGTCCATTCTCTGATCTGTAATGGGAAGTGTGTTTCCGCTGCTTGTATCACTTAAAGTTTTATGGGAAATGACTGAAGTGATGACATAGACCAGGTCACAGTGGCAGTCTTGTTACTGCCTTCAGTTCAAAGATACTCAGTACTCTTCCATCAGCTAGAGCCTCCCTAAGTAGGATCAGAAGAAGCATGCCAATTACTGCAAATCATCCACTTTCAAGAAAGGAGACCTCTTTTGTATGTACTGTGCCAAATAATATTCTTACAGTTACTGTCAGATCTTTTACACTTGAATGAAATTATTATCATTATTGCACAACTGAAACACTTTGCCGTAAGAAATACAGTAGCCAATATAGAGTGTGACATGGGAATGATTTTTGCAGTAATGAAGAAAGAGTAACTAGGCATACTGGTTCTTTTTGGTATTTAGAGATCCAAAGGTTGTAAAACTGAGTAAAATAGTATTTCAGACAAATGGACACATCTGGCAAAATAGTAGAATATAATTGCTATATCATAATTTATTGCATTTCACCTAAGGTCATTCAAGGATTGCAGAGAAAGATAGTTCAATTTATAATAATTCCTACTGATATGATCAAATATCCTCTTTCCCCAGTTTAAGACCCAAATAGATGAACTTAATAGAGGATGTTATGAAGAGTCTGGACTGATGAAATTATTTCCTTACTATGTAGAGCTACTGTGATTTTCTCCTAATGACTATCTTGAAATCCAGAGGAAAAAACCCAAAAATTTGGATTGGTCAGATGTTGGGAAAAAAACGCTCAAGACACAGAATCTCTTGGATCTTAAAAGCTACATACTGATGTATTAACTTGCCTGAGATTTGGGAGTTAAACTGAAGCTCTGGCCTAAAATGTTCAGCAAGTTTTTACATGAACTATAGGCCCATCATACAAGGTACTGAAATGCTTCATCATGACTAGATCTCCCTTTTCTTTTCTACTCTGTTTTCCACTGTTTTTCTTGTATTATTTTAATTAACATTATTTCTTAGATGCATTTATTAATTTTTGTGATTTCTTTATCAGGTGTAACAAGAGAATTCCAGAAAAAAAATCAGAAGGGAACTTCTGATGTATATTGGCCTCCAACTATCAAAACGTACTGTTTTCACAAGGAAAAAAAAAAGAAAAAAGATAAATTTAAAACCTCAAAAATTAAGGCAGGAAAAATTTTGCATTTCATAGAAAGGAAGTAATTTGTAACAAAGATTTTAAAGAATGAGACTAAGTGCTCATATACATGCATACACACAACATCATGGACTGTATATTCTGGGAATATAAGCTCTTTAGTTGAAAGACTGCTTGGTTTTGGTTTTCTGAGTGTACTTAGATGTAGTTTAGTGATGTAATTCTTAGCATATTAGCAGTAATAATTTTCTCTATAGTCATATTTTTTATTTATCCTGTCTGCAAAGTATTCAAAGTATTTATTCCACAGATGATGTTGAATAGTGCAAGAAATATTCAATGAGTACACTATAGGCATATTTTTTTAAACTGTCAGCATTAACAAATCCTAATGATGTATGCACAGTTTGTGTTCATGCAGTCTGGGAAGCCTCCACCTATCCCCAGTTTTGGTCCTATAAGCTTTTGGCAGACTGAATTATTTGATTGTTGGCAGAGATGTAATATTCCATCACTTTATAAAACAGAAATTATTAGCTACAGAGAATAAAATAGACAAGCAGCTTGCTGTGTTTTTGAAATCTACACACACTCCCCTGCCTCCATCCAGTGCATTACAGCTGCAATAAATGTATATTCAAGATCTAGTCAGTGCATTGTCATTAAAAGGAAGAGGTCACCCATAAGAACATCATTCCTGTGACCCAGGTAAAATGAACATATTGCTGTGATGTCCCTGCATTTAAATGCCAAATGATGCTTGTTCATAAGGAATTGTGCAAAAAGTTATGACAGCCATTGGTGCCAATGCTAGTGACACTCAGACCCTATGAATAACTAGATATATTAAAAATGTCAAATGTTTTGCAGTCACTCTTTACTGCAATGTTTTGTTTTTAATCCCCACTATGTCAATCAAACTGGGGAAAACTTAATTGGGTTTTTAATGAAATGCAAATGTGACACGGTATTTCTTATGTGTGTATTTGCCAAGCTTTTGTATTATAACCCTTCTCCATTTACATTTCCAATGGTCTAAAATATTCTTTATTTTGGTAATTTCAGTTGCAGACTCTGTACACCTCTAAGAACTAAGGGAAAAAAGAAAAAAAATAGTTATTTTCCAGGTTCTGCTGACACCTTGAGCTTGCTTGTCTCCAGAAATCATTAAACTCCTACTTAAGCCTGAGAGAAGAGCTCCTTCGGACAGAAATGTAAAGATATAAATTCTTATTTTGTTTAGAAAGAATAGCTGTAGTGGTTAACCTTGGCTTAGGGTCACACTCCAACCCAGCTTCTCACTCACTCCTCCTCACCAGGACAAGGAAAAAATTGGTAAGATAAGATAAAGAGAGGGAGATCACTTACAAATTATCATCATGGCAAAACAGATTTGGCTTGGAGAAAATTAATTTAATTTATCACCAATTAAAATAGATTTTGTTAGGAAGAAACAGAAGTAAAACAGCAGTTTTCCCTCACTGCCTCTCTTCCAGACTCAACTTCACTCCTTCACTCCAGTGGGGAGGGTGATGAGGATGGGATCTTTGGTGAGTTTGCAACCACTCCTCTCTGCTGCTCCTTCCCCTGCTGCAATGTGGGCTCCTCTATGTGCAAAGCCGCTCTGACCTCTCTGCACAGAAACCCCTGTAGCCCCTCACTATCAACAAGATACTCACAGCCTTTCTCAAAATCATGACATCATTTTCTTTCCATTCTCTGGAATACAATAAGTTAGCTCAGTTTGTGGGAAAAAATGATGCTCTACTTCATCCCTCTTAATCCTGAGGCCACGCTCTTAATGTGTCAGAAACAGCAGCACTCTTGCTCATATGCAGACTTTGGTTTACTTCACACGCTGTAGTCTGCTGCCATTTTGACTTTTTCAGCAGCAGTTCTTCTCTGCTTTATGACAGCTCTCCAGATTCCTGAGTGCATTAAAGATTCCATTTTCCTCTGGCATCGTTTCTGAAATACCTTCCATGAGTTTCATGTTCATTTGATTAAAACAGAGCTCTGCCACTGCATTCTTCATGTCAGTGATTTACTTTGAGGAGGGAAGCAGAGAAATGGCATTCCTATTCAGCAAGTCATGAAAAAACCCCAAAACTAACTGCAGCAAGTGTAGGATCAGCTTTACAGCTCACACAGACATGCAGCCATCACAACAGACACTTACTATCAATTCCATCTATTAATTAATTTTGATTGAATTCTGACAATCCAAGACAAAGAAATCCCTTGAACTACAGAAGTTTTGTCAACACAAGACTCAACTATTTTATTCCATTTGTTAATCATCCTCACTATTAAAAATATACTCCTAATTTGTGCTTTGACTTTATCCAGTTCTATTCCAATTTACAGGACTTGTTTCCTGCTATACTTTGTCCTACATTCTTCAGAGCACTTTAATGTATTTGAGTTTGTAAATCCCAGGATTACTTTTACCCATTTTACCACTTCATTATTCTGCTCATAATAAATCCTTTTTTAGAGTTATTATTTTCCATAAGACAGTCCTCCTTTCAGTTGATAGGACCTCCATTCTCTGTTGCAGCTGTATTAAAACACATTTTGTAGGAATGTGTCCAATGAGCCAAATGATACCAACTGTGCTGTGATTGCTCCTTCCTTGCTTACAGCTCTGCCAGTGCTTTCATCATTCACAGATTTGTACAGCACTTGTTTTATATTTAGGTACACTACATTGATGACATGCTGCATGTATGAAAAGCACATGCTTCTGTGTCCCAGCAGGTGCTGCTTTTGACAATTGTCAAAGAGTTGTTAATGTCAAGTTGCACCAGGGGAGGTTTAGATATTAAGGAAATATTAAGAGGTATTAAGGAAAATTCCTTCACTGAAAGGGTGGTCAGTCACTGGAATAGGTTGCCCAGAGAATTGGTGGAATCACCATCCCTGGAAGTATTGAAAAGGTGTGTGAATGTAGTACTTGGGAGTGTAATTTAGCGGTGAAATGGTGCTACTGGGTTAGTGGTTGGACTTGATGATCTTGGAGGTTTTTTCCAAACTTAGTGAGTCTATAACTAACCTAGTATGTGATCCATTGGTATCAGCTAGTGGGAATTAACTTCTTTTATCTGTCTTTTTTCTCTGAAAAAAGTAAAGCTTACCTAATTACTCTGTCTCAATAACTGCGTAATCCTAACAAGTTTCAATGAAATTGAGGAGCATGTTTCTCCAGGTTTTATCAGAATAGCCAATTAGGTATGAAATAAACATCCTCTATGTTCTGTAACAAGAGCAAAGGTAAGAAGTGCACCTCCACACACAGGGTGAGAATAGGAATGAAAACTTTGATAGTGCTAACACTCATGGACCTGCTGGTAAGAAGGCCTTTCCCCAACAGGTGAATTCACTGGAGGCTTGAATCTTCAAGAAACTGTGGACTTCTTCATCTTCCTATTTGCATGACCAGTTTCTTTCCAGTCTCTTATCTTTATTTTCCTGTGGGTGCCTCTTGAATACATAGCAGTTGGGTTGTGACAAAGGCACAATATGATTAGCTTTACCCACCAGAACTCCCCAAGAATGCATACAAATTTCTGATAGTAGGACCAATTTCCCCTACAAGATGTGGCAATCCATGATGCCCAGAATTCAACTTCCTTCATTCTTTATATTTGCCAATTCTTGGTTCCTGAATCACATTTCCTTTTTATCTTTTTTTTTTTTTTTCTTGACACACAATTAGCACACATCCAGGTGTTTGCACTTTGTCTCACAATTAAAAATTTTAAAAAATAATTAAATTGCTAGTGCAAAAATGTTGACATGTATGACTATACATGACCTGATTTCAAAATACATCTAATGCATATCACCCAGCATCCTCCTTGGTTATTAATGCACTGGAATTTCTTGAGTCTTACATAACACAACTGACAATGTTTTTCTTAGGTAATTCATAGTTATTTAATGAACAAGTCTACCTTCCTCTTTAAAAGTGGCACAGAAGAATGAGCAATGAACTAAATTATGCCAACAATATCAGACTCCACTATGAGTCTTATAGAATCTGAAGACACAGAATGACATCAAAACCTGACCTGTTTGTTTTAGCTTGCCACGTCATTCAAATACTACTGTCCAGCATCTGCCCAGTACTGACACGACTAATGAAACAAATAAACAGTGTGATTACATATCAAAAGCCTCTCTGTAAAAAATTTTCTGGTATTACTTAAAAATTCTCCAGTGGATCTGTACATCATGTTTTAATATAAAGAATAATTTTCACAAAGCTTGAAGCTTTTTTATTTCTATTTCAAATTTTCCTCATGCTTCTTGGGAATTTTTAGAAGATGTAAACCTGTTTTGCAAAGGTGCAGAAAAGGAAAGGATAGCTGAAACAAACCCCCATGTTTAGGTGCGACTGTCTCTGGTTAGTTTAAAAGTGAAAAACTCATATTTATAATCAGACAAACAATCATTTTTTTCCTTTTTATTTTTCTCTTTTGAAAATAAGAATGCATAGTACTCAGGGAAAATAACAAAATAAATTAGCTCTACATATGCTGAAGGTTTTCAGTTAAAGTCATTGTCCCTGTAAGGAAAGCAAATAGAATCACCTGGGTTATATTAACAATCCCTCCAGTGAAATATAGCTACAGTTCCGTTGACAATGCAGGGTACCCTGGACTAAGGATCAAAGTATGTGTTCTGGCTTATGCTAGTGGAGATATTCTTTTGGCTTGAAAGCACACTGCATCTAGAAAGCAAAACCCTTAAATATAAAATCCTTTAATTAATTCATGTCTTGATATGTGTTAAGATTTTCTTCTAAATGTGATCCATGCAAGATGTTTGGAAGATGAATTGTGAAAAATTTTAGGCTGAAAGTGTTGCTTTTGTCTATACATTAATCCTATGTCTATCCTTGTACGGGCAACTTGCCTTAATTTTAAAATGTATTTTAAAGACTATGAGTATGTATTTTTAAACAAGAGAAATATGTATATCTCTATCTCCCTCTCTCTCTCTGTCATCTATATCTCTATCTCTCTATAGATCCATAGGTACTTATGTTATTTAAATATAAAATTACATATTGATATATATCCCTTTACATAGACTTTACAACTTTTTCTATATACAGTCATATCCCTTTAGATATAGATATTTATGCATATAAAAAGTTTTAACTTTCTCCAAGTCTGTAACAGCCTTATGTATATATGAGTATAACACAAGGTGCAAAATTTCTGAAGAAATTTCTCATGCTTCAGAAAAATTGGTTCCTTTCCTTCTCTCCACCCACCAAAATCCCCCACTTCTCTTGGGGAAAATGATGCAGGAAGACAAAATTATTGTTAGTTTAATATACAATGCATATCATACGTAAAGTATATTAATATAATATAAATAGCATGAAATATGTGTGACAGAACTGAATTTTGCTCATACCTTCTGTGCCAAATTTCACTCCATCATCCTTTTCCCGCACACCAGGACTCCTTTTTCCCCATTTCTTGTCTTTATTTACTATTACTTTCTTTGCTATGTCAGGTCTGTCAGTTTTTCTGCCCTTACAGGTTTTGATAAATAAGAGGCCAGTGGCTCAGTAAGGTTCGTTTCATTAGCTATGGCAACACTGGGATGCACGAGTGGTCCCCAAGTCAAATTCAGGCCAGAATTGTCTCAATGTACATTCTTTAAGTGTTGGAGCATCTCAGGTGCCATTCTCAACAAACTGAGGCGAGACCTTTCCAGGTACGAGTGTGTTGGGCTGAGGAGTGTAAGCTTGAAAATTATTTCCATGATGTTACATAGTGATGACCATGACAGGAATTTTTAGAGCTGATGTCTGCCTTTCAGAATGAATTCTGAGTAAGTATATGGTTTGCAACACCTCAGGTATGAGATTTCAAGAGAACAGTTTTCCTGAGGAAAGAAAATATATTTCTTTATATTTGTATTTAAATATTCACAGTGTAGCATAATAGTCTTTCACACAGAAGAAGGAAGTATTGTAACAAGTGATTTACTTTAATAAAAGCAATACTATATAGCTGCAGAGAACATTCTTTGTGAGCCTTAATTCTAGTGAAGTCGTTTTCCTAGATGGTGGCAGCACTAATCATTTTATGAGTCATTGTGACAAGATTTTTCTCTTGTCAGTGATTCACAACTTTGTTCTGCTGAAATCTCTCTGTGTCCCAGTGGACTCTATCTCCAGTTCTCTATTCTCAGTGGTTCCTTCTTTGACTATTCAAATCCTAGCTTTGTCTTCCAGTATTCTCATATCTATACCATATACTCTTAACTTATTCATAGGGATCCAAGTTATCACTAAGCAATGTAGTTCAAGTACACAAAGCTGTTTAACCTCAAAATAAATAATTCCATTTGGGCTACTTTGAAATGCTAAACACCTCAATTACCCTGCTGCATGTCAAGTGAAGCACATTTTGCTTGTCAAGGACAGGGTTTGTATGTATCTTGTACTTAAAGTACTGCAAGTATCTGTGTGGCTAAAGTATAAATTATTGGAAATCTTTAGGGATATGCCTAAGGGTGCCTTGATACCTGGGCAGCATAAAGAAAAAGTAGACATGTACAAGCCACACACAAACCTGTTGGCAGGGGAACGGCCACACCAACAAAACCTGAACAGCTGAATCTTCACAAGGACCCTGTTATAACACAGAACATCAGTATGTTTATAGTTTCACAGAAGCCACAGTGAAGAGTCATGTGCCTGATTAATCATGTTTAATTACAAGCACTTATTAGGCTCACATCCATTTGGACACCATTCTGTAATACAGCAGAGCCGTCACCGCCTGCTGTGTGAGCAGAAATGGCACACAGGCGTGTGCAGCTTCTGATTCCTTTTTGTCTGGAAACTGCAGTTGAAAAAACTGTGTACTGTCATCCAGAAAACATAAAACACTTAATGTGTTTTCATCTTGGTTTATATAAACCTCTTTTCAACACAGATATTTCAAGCTACCTGGCATAGTGTTTCATGTGGAGCATAGTCCTGTATTTCAGCAAGAATTTTTGGGCAACCATAATTAATATTGAAGCTTATAACTATTACAGATACATTGACAAGTATGCTTTGTGCAAATTAATATTTAAAATTACATAAATAAAGGTCATGTGTCAGGACACATACTGCTTGCATACAAGTTAATTTGGTAATAAGATTTTGCCTACCTAAATAAGCTTACATGCTTGGAAGCTTGAAGAATTTTACAGGTATTTTCCTTATAGTTTTCAATATATATTTTCTCCAAATAGCGTTAGACTTAAAGTCTGGTCCAAAGGTAGCTATGATGTTAATATATACAATATGTAAACCAACTTGCCTATTGTTTGTTCTACTTGCAAAATCCTATTCTGTTTTTACAGTACAGAACATCAGAAAAATATTTCTGCTGATGCTAAACATGATGCAGAAGGTACAAGGATCATACCCTCAGACACTTCGTAGAATTATAATAATTCATGTAATAGTTTGGGTTGGAAGGGAACTTTAAGGGCCATCTAGTCCAAAACCCCTGCAATGAGTAGGGACATATTCAACCAGATCAGGTTGCTCAGGGCACCATCCAACCTGACCTTGAAAGTCCCCAGGGATGGGGCATCTACTACCTCCCTGGGCAACCCGCTCCAGTGTTTCATCCCTTTTGCAAATATTGCATTTATATCTGTTTAATAAACTTCCATAAAAGTAAAATTATCTACTTTTAAATGCTGACCCTGCTAAAGAAATTAACTGTAAAACATAAAGAAAAAAACATTAAGAACTGAGCATCTGCTGTGTTTGTGCCTCTAAGATCTCCATTTGGTATATTCACCTGAAGATTCATATTTCCACGATTTGTTTAGGAAGATTCTGGAAACTTGTTGGTACCTTTCATGCCATAAAAATTATACCAATGAGCAAAATGAATGAATTATTAAATTATATGTTAACTTCCCAGTAAATGTGGGGCATTTGGAAGTTCCTGTCTCAGAAAGAGAGCAGAGTCACCTTTTTTTTTTTTTTTCTTTTTTTTCTTTTTGTTGCTATGCAGCCTCACTATCCTTTTTACAGAATCATCCTCTCTCTGGCACTAAATGCAATTAAGGACCTTTTCAAAAAAATGATCTCATGATCTGCCTTTTTTTCCCCTCCAAATTGTACCCAAGTAAACACACCAACTGAATCACTAAAGGCTCAGACTGTTATTTTATATGGACGCATCATTGCAGCCAACGGTGCTTCACCTGGATGATATGTCTTAAGGTAACAAAATAAATTAAGCACTAATCCATGAAAAGTTGGGCTTTTTTTCCCCCCTCTGGTTGACATTATATAAAAATTCACAAAAATGGCTTCAAGAAAGGAGAGTTTTGCAAGGCAGTTGTGTCTTCACCAAGATGCATTCTGATCCTGAATTGTGAAAATGCAAACATGAACCCTTTGTAGAGGGTCCCATAACTTCCTCTGTCCATTTTGTCATGGATGCACTTCTAAATTTACTGCTGCGCTTACAGCCTTCCATCCAGTCTTTGGCCACATGTATTTATCTGGAGCTTTTCCCCCAAAATAAGAATATTTGTGGCTGAGTTTTCAGGTCTTCTTTGGTCTCTTTAACACCTTATCTTTCACAAACAGGTTTGAAAACAGTTGAAATATTGTGTGCCTAACTAACTTTGATTATTCTAGATCTCTTCTCCCAGATAACAAGAGATACGAAAGGAAACGGCCTAAAGTTATATCATGTAAGGTTACACTGGATATTAGGAAGCATTTTTTCTTCACTGAAACAATGATCAAGCATTGGAACAGGCTGCTCAGGGAAGTGATGAAGTCACCATACCCAGAGGTATTTAAGAGACATGTAGATGTGACACTTAGGGATATATTTTAGTGGCAGACTTAGCAGTGCCAGGTTAATGATTGAACTTGATCTTAAAGGTGTTTTCCAATCTGAAGAATTCTATGACTCTATGCTTTGTACCAAAGGATGTGATTTCCTGGCTAGAATAATTGCATAGGGGATCTCTGCAGGTCTGTGTTGTATCTGGACTATCCTTTAAGAGAGTCTGAGTTCAAATCCAGATGTGCCGATGGCCTTACTCTGGTGGCTGTCAGCAAAGCATACAGGCTGTCTCAGGGGGGTGAAAATTTCAGCCACATACTGTGATCTCTGACAGGCATGTGTGCAGCAGGGACAGATCCCCTTCAGCCAGCCTTCAGTTGACTGCCTTCATTTCGCTCTTACAATGGTGATCTGGGACTAAAGTTCTTACTTGGGTTATGAGAACAGGCGCCAGGTGGGCTGCTGTGGTTTTGGGATGCTTCAAGAGCTATAAGTGAATATAGTGCTAGCTCATGAGAGAAGAGACTGCTCTGGAGAGAAGAAAAATAAGTTTCTGAATAAATGGAGGTAGAAGCAAAGTGTCTATACAAGATTCTTTTCTTTGCCCACCAGAAAATCACTTCATCTTTCTTGCTATAGTGAAATGGATTTAGCTGTTCACAGTGAACAGACGGGACTGATTTATGTTTTCAGAAGAATTTCATGAAAGCTGCCAGTTCTTTCATGCTACCCATTTTTCAACACCTTCAGACTAAAACTGGCTGAGTTGTGCTGAGTTCTAGCTGATGATGCCAAAGTTGTTACCAGAAACCAGTCAGGATTTTTTCAATCTTCTTTCAGAGAGGGATCAGCTTGGAAGGGAGCAGGCCATCTTAGGAATGCTTTATGACAAGGTGTGACAAAAAGAAATAGAATGGAATAAGTGTTCACATGCTTCTCAGCTTTCTGCTGAGGAGATTCATCACCAAGACCAGGAGTAGTACAATGAGAACATAGCTCTCATTCCAGACTCATCTCAGTAGTTTCTTTCTGTATATTGATTTGGCCATAGCTCCTGGCTCCTCACTCCTCAATGCTGCTCCTCAGCCTGCTTTCTGTTTCTTTAAAGCAATTTCTATATCTGCGGCATCAACTTCTCAACAGCTGTTGTCTGAGAAGCACAATAGGAAGAACTTATTTGTTTCGGTCAGAACACCTGGTAAGAATGATTTTTTTGGCACAGCCTCTTCCTTCATGACTCCATATACATTCCTTTTGCACTTGTTCCCCCACTGCTGCTCTTGTCTTGTCTGTATTTCACATATATGCCTTTAAAGCCTGACCAAAATTCCAAGGTTGACAACAACAGAGTGACTTATCCAAACACAGCTGAAACCTGGAGAGGTGGCACATGGAAGAAGACTGGGGGATTATATTTTTGTAATAATGTCAAGGTCTGCTAACAGCCCTGCAGGAGGCAAGCTAAAGAGGCTTTAATAGAGACAGTAGTGAAATAGAAGTGTCATGACCCAAGGATCCAGGGGAACAGAAGAACTGGAACAGTGTACTCTTTATGCCTTCTCTAAAGAAAAGAATATTTTTGGGGATAACTTTTACAGCTGGCACAAATTGCAATAAGAAATAAAGTTTGTAGGTTTTCTGACTTTCTAAGGCAGATGATTCAGATCCAGGAGCTAGTATCATGTGCTACTAGGCGATTTGAGTTATAAGAGTTGCACAATCAGTATGATTCTATATATTAGATTCAGACAAATGGTGCATAATTTAGAACTTTTAGATGACTCTTGAAATTCTCAATTATACCAAAAAATTGCCTAATTCATTAGCATTAAATAAATACACACCTGACTGCAAAGCCATCAAATATTGGATAAAAAATTCACTCCATTTCATTTACCTTGCAGATGAAGTGCAACACTTAAGTCATTAGTTTCATTCATGCCAATGAGTTTTCAAACAGAAATTATGGCCTTTTTTCAACTGTGCATGTCACAATGCTTTAGTAAAAAAAAAGTCAGCATCATTAAAATTAATGAGCAGGTTTAGAAATTTAATACAGGTTCAGAAATCACTGCAGTATTGGTTTCTGTGTGCCTGCATCCAGACAGAGCACTAAGACTAAGACACAAAACTAGTGATTGTTTTCCAAAACACATGGTGATGTGGTGTGTGAGTGGAAAAAACCCATAATTTACCCAAAATGTATCTGCTGCTTGTTTCCTCTGCCCACTACTGATTTTCACAAGAGCCACTTGTTTAGCGTCTCTGCAGTTGCTTTCTCATTTTCTCAGAATGACATTGCTGACTGTCCTCTCTCAGAGTAGCAAGGTAGTCACTAGAAAAATTAAAAAAGGGAAAAGAAGAATAAAAAAGGATTATTCTAATATATTTAAGTATACAAAAATGACACCTGGAAAACAATGTTCTCTATGTTTCATCTTTGCTTAGCTGAGCCAGAGATGGTGAATCATAGCAAGTCTTATAAATCTGTCTTTCTCTTAGACATTTGACACTTATTTTTGCCAGCATCTTAAAAATTGGAGGGCTATAGCAGCCCACAAGAACATGCGTATCTTCATGCACACACATTCC
Organism: Scytalopus superciliaris; assembly: GCA_013400415.1. Classification (NCBI taxonomy): domain Eukaryota; kingdom Metazoa; phylum Chordata; class Aves; order Passeriformes; family Rhinocryptidae; genus Scytalopus; species Scytalopus superciliaris. Next base: position 1,314,180 of record VXBX01001175.1, on the reverse strand, counting down.
CACACATGTATGCTATCCTTGCTTTTAATACTTGCCATGGCTGGAAATGTAGGAAGGCATCCACTCTGTAGACAATACATTATTGCTTCTTCAAACTTATGAGGCAGATTTTGGTTATTGTCACAGTGTTCAAATGATTATATTGCTTACATCAACCATTTATTTTCTTTACATTATAACTTTCCTTGTTAAGAAAAGGTGGAATATGATGCTAGATTTATGGCAAAGGAAAAAATACAGTATTTCTTATGGCCAATTCATTTTTACAGATATAAAATTAATAGATGTAGCTGTTATTCTCTCTCTCGATAAACTACAATTTTAAATTTAATCAGACAGGTTTTACTGTAAGCAAGAGCCATGTCAATGGTTCATTTTTGCTTGAATTCCTTGTGAATAAAGTGCATTATTGAAGAGTGTAATACCAAGTGATTGAGAAAGAAAGAAAACAAAAAAGAAAGAGTGATAAATTCCCATGATAAAAAGGATTTTATTTTTTAAAACAAAAATTTTGCCACATTAATCAATGTCATTGAATTCAGTGTGCTTTAAGATACAAATGTTTGAAAGGTTCTTTTACGACACAAAGGAAGAGCAAACTACAGAACAAAATAAAAACAGAGTAGAAAACTATAATGGGACCTGTCAGATTATTAATAAGTTTAATAGCAACAAAGTTTATATGAATAGTAAAAAAATCCCAAATTTTGGGTATCTTTGAAGGTAGTATTTTTGATTAGTAGCTTTCCTTATATTGTCACCTTCTCATAACGAAATAACAGGAGATGTGATTGTACCTTTTAATCACACACTTTCTAACAATTCTCCTCTTGCTAATTATGAAAAATAAGAAGATAATCCCAGTCAATCAATCTAATTTATTTGAGGTTCATATCAAGAATCTTTTTAGTGACCACACTAAACATTCAAAATGCTCTCTGTCAGCAGGAGGATATTTGGCTAGAAATGCACACAGCTTTCACATGATTGGATATCCTCTGGAGAAAGACTCAAACACCTGCATAAGACATACCAGTGCACATTTTCATAAGAATGGAAGTTTAACTTTATTTCTGTAGGTTGTGTTCGTGACTGATCCAGCCGTATAAATTAAATTAGTTACAATTTATCTTTTTGTAATATAGATGCGGTCTCTTGAGACAGCAAGCATAAACACTTATACTAGGTAATATCATCCAAATCCACCCCCAACAATGCACTTTTACAAATTTTCAAGATACCAACTCAACATTACAATAATATCATTTCTGCCTTTGCTTCCTTCCTTCCCTTCTTCCCTCTGTCTCTCTCCTTTCCTCCCTCCATCCCTCCCTTCCTCCCCTCAAAGGGCTCAAAACAAGCCAAAATCCTCTAACAACCTTTGACTATAAGGTTTTTTTCAGTTGGATTTTGTCCTTATATTTTCTCTATATGCAAGTCCAAACAAGACCTGGTCCCACTTAATTCCGTTACAGTGGCTAATTATGACAACAGAAATCAATAAAAACCCAGAATCCTCTTAATGTACTGCCCTTGAAATGAGAGGCAGCAAAACAGGTACTATAGTAATATAGTTAGAGATGGCAAATCATTCCTGGGTTTAATCCCCTCCGTATTAAAGAAAATAACTGGTGTATTTTTACTCACTTAACTTTCTTCAGAGTATACAATTACAAGCAATACTATAACACACACAGGAAAGAGAAGGAGCTAAATACCTTGCTGTGACTACCTGGGTGGTTGCACTGTTCTCAAAAAAGTCTAATTCTCAAGTAAGTATAATCAGATGCAAGTGTACAGATTTATAGCTGACCCCTCTAACATCAGGTTGATAAACACGTGCCCAACCTGCTTGCACTCTGAGAAGATTGCAAAATGTGTTTTTACACTTAACACTGAATTTATTGCTATGCTAATTATGAACATATCTTATTATCATCTTGAAGTGGAAAGGTGAGCCTGTGCCTGCCTCTGAACCATGGTGCCAGCTCACTGCCTTAAGGTGGAGTGGAACTGGACCATGTCGTATTTTGATAGATGAAGTGTGAAGACACATGACTCACCTTGCTCCTGCCTCCTGAGCCTAGGGCATATACCTCAGGAAGATAAAGTCAAGCGAAATAAAGTGAATTACTTCCTTCAGAACAATGAAGAACTGAAAATCACTATCCCAGCAGATACACCCAAGGTGGAATAAAAGGCCACTGTGAATTTTTGTGATAAGGGCTTTTCATCAATGACTTTGCTGCTGGTTTGCACAGAATTAGAATGGAGTGATTTTAAAAACCAATGAATATATCTGCTGTAACACCCAAGTCAATTACTGCTTTAACTCATTTCAGAGAGCTGACAGCAGATGGTGTGTGCTCAGGTACCTCTGACAGAATACCACTGGCTTTGGCATCATGACAGCTAGACATGAAATAAACTGAACCCTAATAACATTAAGCCAACAATTTGATCATAAGTAATGGAGGGCACAGAGCAAGGCAATCTGGCCAGTCATTGTTAATGTCAATCAGTTAAACTCAGCCTCCACAATCATGCTCAGAAAAAATACAGTATGCCAGGATATGCCAGTGAGGGTAAGACCCAAAGACTACCTCTACCTATGAAATGTAAATATTTCAAAGAATAAAATCACACAGCTCCTAAGTCTATTGAAGACTGATCAGCTCCCAGCCTGTATCTTTCCATTGATTGTGCGATGTACAGTGGAAGCTGACAAGGCATGATATCACAGAATCTCACTCCTCTGTCTTCACTCCTCCCTATTGCTAAAGAACTTTTTATGTATAACATTTACTGAGAAGTTTTAGGCTTCATAGATGTATTCTTTATCTCTGATACTGTAAAAAATTTCACTTTCTCTTCCATACTGTGTTATTGGTAATGCTGACATAGGATCACACTTTCTTAAAGAAGGATTAACGTTAATAAAAGAGAACTGAATATCTACCAAAGTCTTCCCCCTATTTAAAAGAACAAGTGCTTTGGCTTCAGAAATGGATAAGATATGTATGATAAAGTAGAATTTGGTTCCTCTGACATAGTCAAAATTTTCTACTGTTTGCACAGGTTTGTTCAGTCTCTTTCATTTGAGTAGAATTAGGATCCCCACTTTGTCTCTCTTTTTTGTACCCACAGAACAAATGAAAACATATAAACGATTCAGATACGTACTATATATATATATTTAAAAAGCTTCTGATACAATTGTTGCTATGTGGAACAGTAGTAGTATTTTAGTTTATTTATTCCTAGTTTCTTTGTGAATCAATAGAGCTTCAATGTCGTGCAAGTTGAAATCAAGTGTAGCATTTTCCTAGACCAAAACATGCATATTTTAGTTTTAATGGCACTATTTCACCTATACTCTGATTTTAATATTAATTTCTAACTGACATAACTATGGGAAAAGCCTTTTCAGGGAAGGGACCCAGGTAAAGGGAAAAGTCTTTAACACAGTTAAAATTTTCAAATTTTGCATTTAGTGAAAAATCAATACAGGGATGAGTATTGTATTGCTTTCTGGAAGCACTAATTTTCATGCCTAGACATACCTCCTGCATGGCAGAAACTGTACAGCAATTTTATCATGAGAGATATTGTAGGGAGGTGTTGCAGTAACTAAGGAACCAATTTTAGTAACACGAAAACAAATGTTGGAGGCATAACAGGACTGAAATATCAAAACCATTTTTAGACATGGCAATAATTTCTGTCAGAGTGTGCTATAATTTGAAAACTCATTGATTATTATTATTATACTTTATTATTATATTTTAGTATTAATTGATAAAGAACTGAGCTGCTATTTCTTGTGTTGGGCTATAGATATCATGAAGTCTTAGTCCAAGAACAAAGTATGAACACCTTACAAAATAAAATGTTAATATTATCACATCCAAGCTTTGCTTTTAAACCTGCAGAGAACATTCCTGTTACATTCAAAATAAATTACACAGTAATTTACCATTTTTCAAATATTCAGAATGTGAGAAACCAAAGATTACTCCTGTGTCTTGGTAGGTGTTCATTCAAACCACTGGTTTCCAGTGAAAGAACTTTCAGTACAATGATTGTTTTGCACTTGTGAGATGGTTGTGAAATTCTCAAAAGCAGTCTCCTCTTGCCTATTTATGTAAGATTCCTGTCATTATATTTGAATGCTTCACAATCTTCACCATATAATAGAATAATTAAAAAAAAAAAGATTTATAAGAGATGTTAAGAGGTCACTTAAACTACTCCACTACAAAAACTGGATCCATGATGTCTGTGTTATTTCTGAGATGTTTCGGATGGATCTTCCTCACCCTTCCTATATAATTGATTCAACTGTTTAACTGCATTTAGACTTAAAGTGGTTTCTTACTTCCTAACCAAAAAAGTACTTCGTGGCAATATAAATTTACTTTTTCATGTCCTGTCCCTGGTGATTATACTAAAAACATTTTGTTTGTGCCAGCTTTTTATGTAGTTGAAGGCAGTTATTTATTCCCTAGACTGATTTGGTTCTTTCATGCAGTCCATGGCCATGTTCTGTAGCCCCATGTTCAGACATTTCTCTTTGGACCAGAGAATTATCTTGAATTAAATTCAGCTGAGGTTTGCCTCAAGACAGAATGAATGACTTCATATATCTGACATTATATAAACCTTTATAAAAGCCTTTCTCCGTCTTTTTTAAATTTTTTTCCTTTTTTTTTTTTTTTTTAATTGCAATATGGTGTTACATCCACTATCCCACAGACACTGCTTCTTCCTGCACCTTTACTAAATAAGCTGCATCAATGTTCAAAGGATTTGAAGAATCATGAATACAAGGAAAGAGAAGCCAAGAAGATCCCCTCACTCTGCGTACTGGTGAAAAAAGATATCCACTAATGACAAGAGTCACCATGAATCTACAAATTTGAGTGCCTTTCTTCTGCTCATGCACCTGTAATTGAACTATAGAATTTCATTCCTTTTCCCCACTCTTCTTGACACTCCTTGCTTCTCCATTTCCAGAGTTACTTATAAAATGCCGTGTGATTGCTCCCTCAGGTTAAAACTGGCATATAAAGCTGTCAGTCACATTTAGAAAAAGTTTTTCAACTGCTTGTAACAAGGTTTACTTCCTAGTACATTATCACCAGCATTATATATATATTATTAGCCCCCTATATTTGCAATTCAGGGCATTCCTAAGCTGGACATGTTTTCTGTGTATATAGAAAACTTCAAAGGATTTACATTTCATGATTTTGTCTGAACTCTTACTGAGCTCAGGTAAAGTTTTAATAGGAGTAGTGTCTGGTGACAAGGCCATTACATTATGTACATTACATTTTCGTGTATTTTTTAGTATTTTTCATGTGCTGGAAAGGAGACTGAGCCTCCAGTTTCTAATAAGCTTCTCCAGACCACTCTCTCTCTGACTATGCTGGAAGAAGACCAAGCTGCTGCTAAGTCAAGGTCAAGAATGACCTTGTAAAAGAGGAAAATAAACAGGTGCATATTAACATAATTTTCTAGAAAACATCCACTGTGGATAAAATTACTAAAATTCTACAGTCCTAAAGAAAAAACAGGACAGATAAAGACTGACAATACAGGGTGATGGTCAATAGATGTAACAAATGAAGTACCATATGCAGGTAGGTTTGGAAGAAAATTTAAGGGTTGATCATGTAAGTTTCTGCATGAAAGCTGGAAGCCTAAATAGCAAGATGGTCTGAATAAATATATATATAATGAATAAATAACATTGCTCTGAATAAAACTAACGTGTGTTGGGAACTTGGGGAAGGACAAATAGTAGTACACACTGTTACCAGAATACCACATATGTAAGGGACCTGAAACAAGCTGCTAAGTATTTGGCTTATGAAATGTAAATCCTTATGTTTTTGTCTCTTTCCAGAATAAAGGAATATTTAATTTTTGAATCATGTATTTCCCCATATAATACAATAAATGTTGAACTCTGTTTATAGTGGGATGGGACCATGTCTTGAATTGGTAGCACAAGGTATAATAACAAAAGTGATAGAAGAATGCAATTTCAAAATGATTGCTTATTTAGAAGGATATAATTCTAATTGCAAATGTGTTGGCTTCTGTTTCCTTTAAATGGGGCACAGCTGCTTTATGCTATTCAAACCTTTTTTAGGAACATGGAAAATGAGAGAAAACAAAGAATTATTGCCTGAAGGAGAGTAACTTTACTTTTATACTTAGCTAGAGGGCATAACTAAAATTTCAAGCCTTTACCAAGAAAGTTCAATTTGGCTGAAGGGTTGTGTTTCAGACCTGAAATGCTCTCAGGTACTCCATCTATGTAACATATATACATGCCAGAGTAGGGATATTTTCCTAACTGATCCCAAATGAAAGATAACTTTGAAAAAGAAGAGAAAATAGAAATGTCAAATACTCACTTGAAAGAGACTTCAGAGAAGGACTTCTTTAATCTCAGAGAAAAATAATTGGAGGGGACTAATCAATTGCAAGTAATTCACAAATTGGTAAAAAAATGACACATCCAGAAGCATCAGGAAAATCTCATTAAATGCCTGTATGGATCCTAGTAGCACAGATACCTTGCTGAATTACACTTAGGGAATAAGGAGTAAAAAACCACAGGGTATTTATCAGCTTTGATCAGAGAGGTATTAACTTGTACTAAACTTTTGCTGTCAGAGATAGGTGGTTGTCAAAACCCCTTTGAAACCTGTCTGCAGTTGTGATGATTATGATGCAGATTATCCAAACATAGAAGTGTATTTTCTTGTATACAGGAAAACAACAAGAATCTATAAAAGAACAGGAACAGCTGAACAAATGACTGAATGACAGAAAATGCCAAGTTCAGAGGGATATCCCAATCTTCCATTTTTATAAGAAGATTGTATCACTGATTAGAAATGGATGTTATGTTCCATCTCTGTTATATCTGTTTGTGTACAAATATGGAGTGAAGAGAGAGTTTCTCACTGTATAAGCTTTATTTTCAGGGAAAGAAAGAACAAATTTATAACACTGAGCTTGTTCCACCTGAATCCTTTATAGATCAAGGATAAGTTATTTCTCAACTTGCTAACACAATATTTAGAAAGGAAATATACAATCTAAAAGAGCCTAAATAAAGTTATGATCAAATGAGGAGAGATGTGTGAACAAGTAGTAGAACAGTGGATAAGAGGAAGCAAAGGATTGGAAGTTGAGAAGACAACAGTTGCCAGTTTTGTCAATAAATGCTTTTGCTCATATTTTTGACCTTATTTTTCATATTTGGATTCCTTTTCCTTTTAACAGTTCAATCATTTGCTATTTTTAAAGTTAAATTTGAAAAATAAAGAAAAGAGAAGGAAAAAATTCTCAGCAAGAGCTCTTTCACTTGCTGCTCTCCTTTAATCTTTCTCTCCATATATTTTGTGGGTTTGGTTTTGTATTACTGAAGCAGTTCTGAATTTTAATGACAAAGGACTTTGCTTGAACTCAACATGTGCAATAATAGGCTTAGTTACTCTTTACTTGTCCAGAATATCTGAGAATTTCAAACCTTAACATATTTGGAAGCAGTGCATATCCTATCCCTGTTTTAAAACAATAAGAAGAAGAAAGTGTATGCCAGAACATGGATATTATAACTTGATTTGAAAACCCTTAAAGCATGAAAGACTGATTTATTATTTTTCAAAGAGCAAAACCAAAATAAGTTGAAGAGTTAAAAAGGAAAAAGAAGTTTTATCAGAAAGTAATGTTTCTGTCTAATACACCAGATAGGTGTACTGCCATTCAAAGGGACATCAAGAAGCTGGATAAATAAGACAGTAGGCACACCATGAAGTTCAATACAGGGAAATGCCAAGTTGTCCTCCTAGTGAGGAGTAAGCCCAGGCTCCAGGGCAGCCTAAGGGTTGCTGGCTAGAAAGCAGCTCTGCAGTGAAGAATGCAGGGTCATGGTGGACAAGTTGAGCTTAATTCAGCGATGTGTCCTTGCTGTAAAGAAGAAAAATGGCATCCTGCCCCTGCATACATTGGTACCTGGGGTTGCTCCTCCCCAGGCACAGGACTTTGCACTTCCCCTTGCTGGACTTCATGAGGTTCTGTTAGCTTGTTTCTCCCACCTGGCCAGGTCCCTCTGGGAGGCAGCACGACCCTCTGGTGTATCACTTCATCCTTTAACCAAAGCAGGGACCTGCACTCTGAAATCATGCCAGATCCTGAATCTCAGGGAGCTGAAGGCATGCCCGGTGATAAGCAGCACTCAGTGCAACACTCTCCTCTAACTGGCTCTAAAGCAGATTATTCTCATGTCAGACACGCTCTCTGGAATGTTAGATTACATGCAGAGATTAGATGTTTGCCCATTCAGTGTGAGAGGTAACACTCTAAACTGCATTTGGTCTTTAGGAGATTAAATTCCTTTAAGTCATTGGCGATGACTTTTTAGCCAAAACAGAAAAGAAGTTTCTATGACTGGAGGCAAAATGTGAACCAATTCAGGAAAATCTTTTTTACCTCCATCTGTCGACTGACCAGCTTTCTTGAAAAATTCCTTCAGCCCATCTAGCAAAGCAGGTGGAATTGAGAAATTCACCTGGAGGCAATCCCCATCTGTTTGCACCCAGGCCATATCCTGCCATAACCTCCACCTAGTTACAAGGTGGAAAGTTAGCGAAGGTGTGGGACTTGGCCAACATTTCTCCCCAACAATTTAAAGTCAAGTATCCTCAGTAGCATGATGCTCTTGGTCCTCTATACAATAAGCAGAACCTTTCATAAAGTCTAAGTTACTAAAACAATGTTGTATAAAAAGCAGTGCAAGGATTACAAACAGCAGTGCCAATGCTAATTAGGGTTAGCCAAGGTTTTCTCATTCATACAGCTAGGGAGCATATGGGAAATGTCATGTTGTCATAGCAGATTCTTTGCTTCAAAAAGTTGTGTGAAACATCAAAGCCAAGTAAAATAATAGCTGCATGCAACAAATGTGAGGTACAAGAGCTTCAGATAATATATCTTTTTCACTGTCTGACAGGTGCTGCAGTAAGAATGCATGCAAAAATGAGATTTGTTCTGATGTCTATTGTCAAGCTGTTACTCTGACTTTTCTTCTGAGACATTTCTCTAATTTTTATGGAAAAGCATTTAAAATATGATTTTTAAATAAAGTTGCTTTTATTCAAACAGCGCAGAAAGCCTAGAACTGAAAATATCACTAACTGAAAAAAATCATGCCTTGTAAAAGCTTGAAACAATTCCTTGCCATACAGACATAGCTCTTCTTTCTTCCTATAGTCTGTAAGGTTGAACTAGATGAGAGGCAATGAGTCTGATTGCGTTGTTAACTGATCCAAATTTTAAAGTAATTTCTTAAAAATATAACTGTTTATAAATATAAATCTCTTTTCAATGTGATGATTCTGTACAAGTAATAGAAGAGGCATTTCACCTTTTGTGTTTGAACTCACTTAGGAAGGAATCCTTTCAGATGTTGCTTCAAATGGTGATGTGTATGTATGCCCTAAACATAAAACTCATAACTTCAGTGGCTCCTGACTTTTCTGACAAACACTGAAGTAATTTTGAGCAGACAAACAGAAGCTGGCAGGAGAAACACATAGCCTGAGATTAACATCTGCTTGCCAGGAGAATGTGTAACAGGTTTTTATTATTCCTGTAAGAGAAGAAGTAGAAAGTATACTTGATTCAAGATGTGAATGAGCTCTTTGTTTATTTGTTTAGTCTTGATTTTCTTCCTGTATTTTGCATTAGGAATGCTATTCAATTCACTGTTCACAGATCCTCAAAGAAAGGCAACACAAGTAGCTGAAATGTAGACATTGCCAGAAGATTTGTCTCTATTTCTGTCTACCTTCAAAACATGGAAAGAGTAACATTTTGCAAGTGCAGGTATTTTCTCCTCGTATTCTTGGTTGCCCCATGCCAGATGACCCAGGCCCTTGGGCTGTGGTTTCTGTTTTTCAGACATTTTCCTTTTAATTTTTAATTCCCTTTTCTGTGTGTATGTGTGTGTGTGTGTGTGTTTATGTGGGTGTGTGTGTGTGTTTTGGTCATGGTTTTTTTTGTTTGTTTCCCATTTAATCTTACATAACAGAGGCAAGCACATCAGTCAACTTTAACATGGTCTGTGGTTGCTCAAAGTCACACTCACTGGCAAGCCTAACAGGATGGGAAAGGTGGGTCTTAAGCTGTGTGTGGACCTTCAGAAGTTCAAGTCATATGTCATATTATGCCATCTGACTAACGGAAAAGCTGAGCTGGCATGGGAACTTCTGGGTAATCTGAATGTCTGACTTTGGGGAAGCAAAACAGTAGGCTATGTTAATACTGGCAATCCCCAAGCCTGTGGAATAGTGGGACCTGTTGGGAGTTGTTGTCATCTTTTGTGAATAACAGTTTGAGCTCTCTTTTTCTCTCAGCTCTCCAGAATATGTGATGTCTATCTTGTGGCTCTTGGGCATTTGAAGGCTTGATGGCTGGTTGCTGGGATCAGAAAGGTTGGACATATACATTTAGTTGGAATACCAACCATTGTAGACCAACAGTTTACCAGTGATTTCAAGGACTGAACATAACGCAATTTTTAATGCAATATTCAGGACTGCTCACTTAAACCTTGTTTTCACACTATGTTACTTGTTAACTTGATGCTGTGGCTGGAGTTGATAAATACTACATGAAAATCTATCTACACATTGTTCCTGGCAGAGATTACTAGATGTCGAGAAAACTCATTGTGTAGAATCATAGTGTAGAGATCTGTTTTAGTTACTTATTATGTGACTCTGCTATGGAAGGGTTTGTTGTGTTTTGTTACTTTTTTCTACTGACCCTTTCTTTTAGTTAGCTAGTGGAATATGGAAGACAGGGTCACCAAGAGAAACTGGGACTGTTTAGGGCCTGTAGATGGCATTACTACCTTACTGCATTTCTGTTGACTACCTCTGAACACATTAAAAATGATAAAGTACCAAGAGGTCATAAAGGTGTATAGCAGCTGTGTCACAGCTGATGAAGTTACATGACTGCCAACTAATATAATTTAAATCCCTTAAAAATATCAAGCGCAATGTTTAGCTGCAGTTTAGTGTGGTAAGTGAATGCCATATAACCTATGAGTAATGTACTGAGTAATGCAATCTAACTGTTCCTCATGAGAGTTTGGCTGTAGGTTTAGTCAACTAAGATTAGCAATTGGCAAATCAAAACTGGAAGTCTTTGTGTAGTCTGCAGTGGAAAAGGCCAAGACGTGCCTTAGGGCCTTCATTGTACTGGCATATAGAAAGCAATGTGACCTGACTACATTACACTATTGATATTATGTCTTTGAATTGCTGAAGATATGTTGTCGCTTGAAAGGAATATTATTGCATTTTTTTTCTTCTCAGAATTCAAGACAAAAAATGAAGATGCAGCTAAGATTGAAAACATGTACTTAAGAAAGTGTAACTGTAAGTGTAAACTGAATCCGTTAGCATGCTCTCCTTCCTTCTGTGAATTAAGTTTCAGGTCAGTAGTCTGTAACAAATCCTCTGTTCCAGGGGAAGACAAGCTAATGCATTACAACACAGAAACCACACTGCCTGTAAAAATGTTTGTGAAAATAAGATTATATCTACCAGGATACATAAAAGTAATTAACACATTAAATCAATAATATTTTTCTGAGATTAACCTAACCTTTTCTTATTTAAAGGACATATTCTTTCAGCAGAGATCAACTACACTAAAATTACCCTCAGTAATCACAGTAAAGTCTGACATAATCATTATGATCTGAGATGAAAATTGTACTGTAGTGCTTATTCAAAACATAACGCTTTCTTGTATGTTCCAAGTGCGTTTATATTTTGCTAGTGTTTCTTCCCATAGTGTTAATAGTTGAAATTGTAAGCAGCATTATGTTATGCATGTCAAGTATGGATGGGGAGTAATGGAATTGCCTACTATAGGGAATTCAAAGAAGGGTATCAAACTGACTGTTCCCCAGCTGTAATTTGGGGGTTGCTCACAATGAACAGGGACTGTTTTGCATCAACCACAGGCATTCCTGTATAATGAAGAGCAGGTGCCATGATCTAATTTTCTACCTTGAAGAAAAGTCCTATCCCTACGCTTTTTGATCTGGTCAGTGATATTGTATCAGAAGAATTAGATGGCTCTGTTGATTCAGAAACTGAGCAAAGCACAACAGTTAATGATAGTAGAATCATTATGTTCTGATGTGGAAGAAAAAAACCATCTCAGATAAGTTAGGTGACTGTTAATCAGAAGCTGCATCCATACTGCATATAGATATTTCTCTATGTGAAATAAGTATATTTTCAATGTTTTCACACAAGATTTTGACAGGGCTAGGTTTACCTCAGATGACTTTTTTCCTGGTATCCTTTGAGCCATGTCTTCCAACTGACAAGAGGCTCTTAAAGTTTTAGAGCTTTCTGCCTTTGAAACATGGACTTGCATTCCTGGTTAACACACAGAGAACTGGAGCAATGAACTCTGTAGGGGTATGCATCTGTAAGAATGGAGCAAATAGCTGTTAGGAGAGACTACAGAAACACATCTCCTTACAACAGTAAGCACAATCCATCCTCCATTCACTACAGTAGTTCCCTGTGGAGTGCTGAATAGGTAGAGCAGAACTCACATCTGTCTGTCTTAGCAGCTCCATTGGTTTTTTCATACTCAGCTGTCTGTCTTGCGTATGAGATGAAACATAGCTTCCTTTGAGCAAAGTCATGAATCTTGGGCAACATTACCTTGGTTAAATTCAATGTGGATTCTTTTGCCAGCTAATAGGTTACCAATATATTTATTCATTAAAATTATGAGATAAAACTAGGGTGAAGGCAAATGAATACTCAAAAGCATTGTGCTTGATTTTGCACGTATTGATGCTATATTTGACTCTATATCCTTTAAAAGACTGTTTTGGATACTATTCATTTTATGCATTTTAGAAAAACTGTTTTGAAATGTACAGTGCAATTTTCTTCCCAGACAGAAGGTTAGTAAATGTTTTGCTGTGAGAAATGGAGTTTGTCTGCATGATAGATAGTAACTTTGTGCCTGAGCATAGTGATTGTGTCTTAATGTTACATTTCTTGTGGTGCTGCTTAGCTGAAATGCAGCTGAGGTTTGAGATCCGATCTCTCACTGAACAACACTGCTTCTTTGCTGTCTATGAATCTGTGCAATTTAATCACCCTAGGATAAGCCTTGCAAGTTCAAATCCAGTGAAGTCAAGAAGTCCTTTTCCTATGTCAGACACAACTGTAACAATTAGATAGTATGTACAGAACAGTTCTTTCATACTCATATGTGCTCTAGCTGACTTCAGTGTTGACTGAAGCATCCACTGCTCAATTTGTTTCATATAGATCCTGATGCTAATTTTATTATCTCTCTAAGAGCATGTTTTCATTTAGAACAATGAAGCAGCCACTCATGAATGAGTGATAATTAGAGTGAGATATTTAGGCTCTGCTTCTAATAAGAGACATAGCAAATAAAGTGTCTATTAATAATGATAGGCAAACAATCTAAATAGGTCCTCTATCATGTTGAAAACCATTGAGAAATTGAGGAAAACAAGGTTCATCTTAAATTACTAGTGCTACTTTTAGTGCTATATTACTTTAATTATTAGCAATATCTCAGAGGTTCTGTCATTCTTCAGACTTTATCAGTTTCTTCTTCCCCTAAGGCTGTCTGCAGCTGAGGGGTCAGCCTGGGAGGGGGAAGCTTCAGCTCCTGCCAGTCAATGTTGGCAGTTCAAATGAATGGCAGTATCCCCACCACCTGGAATGGATATCATTTGTCTTCAGAAGAGGATGTTTGCAACCATGTAACTCATTTCTTAAAAGTCTTTCTTGGGGTTTTCCCAGTGCTGGAACAGTTTTGATATTTTCTACTGCTTTCTGATGCCACTATGGTCATCTGAGCCCGGTTTGACCCACTCTCATGTTTATTGTGTTCTTGCTGCAAAACACTTCTCCATAATCATAGCCAGGCAGTGTTGAACAGAGGCAAGGAACTGGACTCCTTAAAACTAAACATGCTCTACTGTACAGTCTCTAAAAGCAGACAACATCATTAACTGCCTCCTTCTCTCCCCTGCCACACTTCACGTATGGTGTGTGGGCCCCAACTTCTCAAAGCAACCCTCAGATCTGCAAATGCACCAAGCAGCAAAAAAATGCCAGTTAAAGGAACAGTATCTAAAGAGAAGAATATTGCAATTTTCTGCGCAAAGAAAAAAAAAATCCCAGAGATATATCAGCTTCCCTCAGCCAGCACATGTTTGCAGGCACCTGGGGTAAGACAAAGGTTCTGGGAACTGCCGGTGATACTGGCACAACACAGAGCCTGGTGCATGGTCCCATTTAATGTCATGGTCCCATTAAAACCATGGGGTGTTGAACACAGCAAAGAAAAGCCTGCAGGCTTCTAGGGAAGTGTTAATTTTGAAGGCATGAATTGAGTCTTTTTCACTCAAAGTGTTGACTGCAAACTCCAGACTTGCCTGAAACTCATTCTTGAAAAAGAGTCAGTGCAACGCCTTCAGTACTCGTCTCAGATTTTCACAAAATTTAAGTATCATTAAGTGGTTGAGGTTGGAAGTAACCTCTGGAGGTCATTTGGTCCACTTCCCTCCCCTGCTCAAGCAGTGCCACCTAGAGCAGGTTGCTCAGGACCATGTTCAAATTGCTTCTGAGTATCTCTGAGGATGTAGCGTCCACCCTCCCTCTGGGCAACCTGTGTCAGTGCTTGGTCACCTTCACAGCAAAAAAAAAAGTGTTCCCTGATGTTCAGAGTTTTCTCTCGTATCTGCTGTACTTTCTTCAGAGACATTTGCATTTTGTAAGCAGAGAGGCGTATTTTCTTTGCAAATATAGATAGAGGCAAATATAGATTGTGAAATGATAGATAGCTACAGAAATGATCACTGTAGACTTTGCTATCATCTGCTGAAGCAGGGACACTTGTAATTCAAAGAAGACATTGTTAGAGAGCATATTTGTATCTCAGTGAGTGTTTGATTGATGGGTCAAATCCACCATCTTGTCTATGGGTGTGTGTGTGTGTGCAGGGGGGAAGGGAGCCAGGCCTGTCCACACGGTCAGGCCTGCAGCTACCATGGCTGCATCCACAGCAGGCACATGGGGTGGGAGCCACATGGGGCACCTGTCACACCACACTGTGGAGCCTCTGACTGGCTGTGGCACCCCTCACTGTGGCTAGGAGAGCACTGAATGATCAGTGACCCAGATGTCCTGCCTGGAGGGAACAGCCAGGATGGCCAAACCATATAAAAGAGGCACACAAAGCCTCCATTTTGAGTCTTGCCTTCTCTCCTGGAACCTGCCAGCATGTGACCTCTTATGCAGTAACTATCTCTTTCTCCTCCCTTTATTCTTTTTTCTCTTAGTCTCTCTTTCTTTGCTCTTTTCTTCCTCTTGTGGGTGACTTAAAACTGATTGAGTGATATTTCACTTAAGTTGTGGGTTGGTTTTTCCTGGATGTAAAGAAGGTTCCCTACTCCACGGTGATGCCTGCTGGCTTGTAAAACCCTTGTGAGGTTATAGAAGCAGAGCTCAGGATGGAGGGAGACAGGGAATTCCTTTTGTTCCTAGTGACCTCTTATTCATTTTAATGCTCTTGTGTCTTTTCCTTGGTTATATGTTACTCCTGTAAACCCTTTTGTCAAAGCACCTATATTCTCACTGAATTAAAGGAAATCTTTTGGGGGAAAACCATGTAACTTTTATTTTGGATGTGAATTCAAGGTATCAAAGAACTAAGACTCTGCAAAAGTTTCATGTGGGAACTACTGAGAGTCAGAATTAAAGTGCAACATGCAGACACATGTGTGCCTTCAAGACCAGGGCATAATAGGCATGCCCCCATTTATGGATCTCTCCACAGAGCCAGTCCTCAAAAAATTCAGGTAAACAGCCTCGCAGGAAGGAGTAGAGTCCATGTGGCTCCACTTCCTTATCTAGTATCAAGACTATGCAGAACTGATTTCTCCTTGTCTTTCTTACAGGTTTCGTGGTCGTTGCAATCCCTTGTTTTCCACTTGGGAATGGCTAGAGAAGGGAAGGAGACTTGTCTGAGCAACTACAGACTTAACAGCCACTAGCCAGCTTTTAACTGAAGTCATAAAAAAACAATCACTCTCACTGACATATTATTCAGCTTCATAGGTTTTTTAAATACAGCTTTATGACAGTACCATCCTCCTTTTGGTATTTTTGTGAAATTAGTTAACTGCCTGCCAGCAAAATCCCACTTCCTTCCCCCACCAAGTTAGAAAAAGGAATGAAGTTGCCAGAGTGGATCTGTAGGCTGCTCTTCAGACACCAGTTAAACTACAAGATATGCTATATGATTATAAGAAAAAACATTTTTTCACTGTGAGGGTGGTGAAAAACGAGAGATAGGTAGAGAATATCTTTGGAGATACTGAAAGTGTGACTGGACATGGTCTTGGGGGAACCTAGTGTTCCTATATGTTCACTTCCACATGAGAGTCTGGGCTTTCAGCTCCAGCTGGAAACTCTTCCAAATACTGACTTTTCCCTACAGGTTTATGCAGCACCTAATACAGTACAATCTTGATTTTTTTTCTGGGCTCTGCATTCTCCTATAATACCAGTGTTATTGATGGCTTAATTTCTTAAATGCTATGCTCACTTGTAAGTGATCACTTGTATTTTAATTTTTTTGTTTGTTTGCTTTTTTGTTTGTTTGTTTGTTTTTTGGTAGAGCACAAATCACAGTAACTCCAAATGAATCCTGTTTATGGTAAATAACTGCATTGGTTATATAGAATACCAAACTATATTTATTCTTAATGTAGCTTGTACCCTTCTATCTAAAGAGATTTTTAAAATTTTTATTAACACCGCCATCATTTTATGTTTAAGACTGAAATACAGCATATTTATTCTTAAGCCAGGAGTCTTTTGTCATTGCTGGGGGATTTTTCATGTGGGTTTTTTTGTGGGAATGTGGGGGTTTGTTTTGTGGGTTTTTTTGTTGTTGTTGTGGGTTGTTTTTTGTTTGTTTGGTTTTGGTTTTTTTATTGAACAATATGTAGATATAGAAAAAGCAAGGATAAAACCTTTGTAATAATTTTTTAAAAATTCAAATTTGTCTAGCAAATTGCTGTCTCAAGGAGCTTCTCAACTACTAATTTGGCAAGTGCTAAGGTCTAATTGACAAAAGTGATCATGGGTCAAAGGTTGGACTAAATGATCTTGGAGGTCTTTTCAAACCTAAATGATTCTATAAAAATGAACATCAAAAAGCCTAGACTTGGAGTCTAAGAGAATGGCATAAAGCTACACTGGATACTATCATTAATTGCTGAAGCAGGAAACATAGTAGAATTGAAAAAGCTGTTTCTGCCATATTGTGCACATAATGCTTCTTCCTGTCCTTGTCTTTAGTGATAACACATTAGGAAAAAGCATATCCGTATCCCAACCACCTGATGAGAGAATAGGCAGGAGACAGGCAGGCAAGGAGCCATTCATCTCTGTTAGTCAGCCTAAGCTGTCTTTACAGACTGAGGAAACTGACAGTGTTATGAATTAATCTGATTTAAATTTAAGTTTAAAAAACTGAAATAGTTTGAATGTCGCTTAGAATATTTCTCAAGGATTTCAAGAACATAAAAGACTTTTTGCCATTCACTGATAAAATTCTGGCTGCTTTTGCAGCCAGAATATTCTTGTAAATTAAACAACAGCAAATGCTAGAGATTCACTGTTGCAACATGTATAACAGTTCATGGAGAAGGAAAGTGTCCTAGTTTATTTCTATTGAGGCTTATTTTTTGAAGGAAAAAAGCCCACATACATAGACTATAAAGGATTATATAATCCTAATTAATTTTCTTTCCTTTACTTCAGTAGACCTGAGAGGTTAAAGAGACTCTGACAAAGATGGATGTATTAGGAACCGAAGGAAAGGTAGCATGGGCAATTTTTAATTAGCTTAAGTCACTTTCTATCTGCTTGTTTCAGCATGTATTGTATTTCATGGATCTACATATATTCTATTTTACACAGATTATAAACACTATAAATATAAATTGTATATAATTTATAAATTATTATTGTATATATAAAAATATAAATAGTATTCAATTTATCAGTTATAATTGGTTGTATATGTATCTACACTGACATTGTCTCACTAATGGTAGTCATTTGTCAGTATTTGACAATAGAATTAGAAAATCATCCAAAACCACTGGAATTCAAAAAGCAAATTGTTACATAGAACCTAACTACTCTTCAGTAGTAAGGCAAAAATTTCCTGCCTTTACGAACTAGTTAGAATGAAAATAAATTCCTCCGATAAAAAACTTCTGGAAGTACATGATGGCAGCGGTTAACTTTAGATTGCTCTTACCTCCTGCTGCTTAGGACAGCGAGTAACAGTGTCACTGTCATGCAAAACCTCTCAGACTTTATTTGCAGTCCAACAGAAGATCAAGGCAATTCCACACAAGCAGTAAATCCAAAAAGAGCAACAGGGAACTGAACTTCTTTACACTCTGGAAGCAATACTTTCCAGCCATCCAGACAGATGTTTACCCTCTACTTGATCAACTTTGTTCACTTTAATCTCTGTTTCCTCTGACGCCACACTCCCTTTCCAAGCAGTGGATGTCTAACCCCTGCCCTTCTTTAGGGCTGGAAATCTATTTAAAACCACAAACTGACCTGATTCCTAGCACCTTAAGTGTTATTTTCTTTCACAGTGACAGCTGTTCTTCCAGATCATGAAGGGGTCTGTAATATTTGGGTGTAGTAAAAACACTTCTCACATCCACTAATTCAGTATTCTTTTCTGTTTCTGCCACTCATGTGCTATTTTACTGGATGGACATTCCCAATATTCCTCCCAAATCTCACCTGTTTTGTCTAGTTGAAATGCAGGGTCTTGGAGCATGAACTGTCCTACTGAGGATGTAAAACATCTATCATAACATGTCTGTTATTTCAGATGGAATTATTATGTGGGGATAAAACATATTTATTTTGTCTAGATTGAAGAACATTCTACAGATACAATACAGGATTACTCAGTCCCTGGTTATTCCTCAGGGTCACATCTGTATCAATTATCTTCAGTCAGCACAGTTTTTTCAAAATAACTTCTAATTCTACAAATTGAACTACTTAATAAATATTTTGCAAAAATGTATTTCAGAGTCACAATTAATCCACATATACATTCATAGCATAAGAATTTGCTGTTGGTTTGGCAAAGTGTACTCAACATATATATACATTATACTCAAATATATGAGCATACTCAAATATATGTTTGTGTGTACAGCATCCAGGAAGAATAAGAGTTTACATAATCTTTTGTAGTAATTATGGATTATTTTGTCCATTTGCTTCACAGCTAGCTTAACTGTTGCTTTAGCAACAGAAAATCCAGCATAGACAGCTCTCAGATCAGATAGAATGATTCAGCTCAGTTCAAGTCTGACAGATATGACATCATCACCACTTCTTTCACTATTTGTAGGCTTATACAAATGGAACATTCATTTTGTTGCAAAAATACAATAAATAAAAATGTAAAAATACAATACTCATTGTACAGGTGTTGTTGCTCCAATCCTTCACTCCCCTTACCTGTGCGGTGAAAGTCATAGTTCATGCCTTTTGAGGCTGGTAGTTTCTGAGTGTGTTATGTTCCTGCTGAGCCTTTACAGTAGTCTGTATGCACCCTATGTCTTGTTTAAGATAATGCTTTGGCATTAAATCATCACTAGTCAGTGGGTCTGATATGAAACAGTCTGTCACTTTTTCACCTCAAGCCAGTGATTTCACGTAACATGACTTTACTGCCTTATCACATTCTGTCAAGTATCCTTGGGCTAATTACTCCAGTTCACACCATCTGCATCACTGAAGGTACACAACTATTTCCAGTTGTTTTGTGACATGATGATTATTTTCTTTAATCATAAGAAAATAATAATTCTGAAGGAAAAAAAAACCCACTCAATGTAAGTACTTCAAGAATAGGTTTATTATGTACCTGGAATTCTGTATTCCATTGCTTAGGTATTGGTGAACAATCTAGAAAGTCAGTTTAGTGTAAAGATGCAGTACATACCTGTTTTTGTGAAGCTGTCTATCTGTGGTGTTTTTGTTAAAATGGCTAAAAATGTATAGTACATATTTAGGAAATGTCATTACAATCAGTCTAGCCCCTTGATTGTCAGTGGAGTAGGAGTTGAACAAGGGTGTGCTTCCCAATATAATTTGAATGTTTTGTTACAATAAAGACGGGAAAGGGCAGTTGTCTTTGCAGAGAACAAGAACTAGTGGAAAGTGTTTCTTAAAGCCACATATAGAGATCATAATCCATTCTTGAAAAGGATATTTGAGCACAAGCAGATACATTTAATGAGAGGTAGACATGTACTTTTAAAACTAGTTGCCCTATGTACCTGCTTTAGGAAACAAGAAAGGAGTTTACCTAACTCTAAATATCATATCTAAATGGGTCAAATGACTCAGTTGAGAAGACAGGAAAAGAAGAATAACTATAGAGCTAAAGGGCAAAATCTCACCAAACCAGTATTTTCTCTCTGGCTTTCTTGTTGGGTGAGACACAGTCTCTGGGAATGTGATATCCCCAGAGTGAGGCTCAACTGCACAGTGGGTGTTCTGGCTCTTTTGACCTCATCAAATGGAGGAAATTCAGCTGCATAGACTGTGTTCTCCTAAAAAAAAAGAATTCACAAATACTGTCCAAATGTTTATGGCAGTAAAAAAGCATATGTCAGGCCTGTTGTAGTTTAACCCCAGCCCACCACCAGCACCAGCTTGTTCACTCACCCACCTGTAAGACCTGGGAGAAAATGGGAAGAATAAAAACTAGAAAACTAGTTGAGATAAAGATAGTCTAATAGGGGAAGCAATAGTCATGGACACAAGCAAACCAAAACAAGAAATTAATTAATTGCTTCCCACAGGCAGGCAGGTGCCATGTCCAGAAAGCAGGGCATCATCATGTGTACCATGTAACAGTTACTTCAGAAGACACTGTCCCTCCAAGTGTTAGAATCATAGAATGTTCCCCCTTTCCTTCTTCTTTCCCCCAGTTTTATGTACTGAGCATAGTGTCATATGACAAAGAATATCTCTTTGGTCATTTTGGGTCACCTGTCCCAGCTGTGTCTACTCCCAACATCTCATGTACCCCCAGCCTCCTTGCCAGTGTGGAAGTATGAAAAGCAGAAAAGACCTTGGCTCTGTGTAAGCGCTACTAATCAATACGAAAAACATCTCTACACTATCAACACTGTGTTCAGCACAAATCCAAAACCAGCCACTGTGAAGAAAATTAACTCTACCCTAGCCAAAACCAGTATACCCCCAACTCTTCCAGGGGACTTCCTAAACCTGTAGTGATTTATGTCTCTAGTGAGTCTAAGCAGATTTATCCTTGAAATGCTTATCCAGTTGCCCTTTAAAATCCTGAAATTTGCTGCATGCACAATGGAAAAGGAATCAGCAGGTCTGTTACCTGCTGCTTGAAGAACTATCTCCTTTTAGTTTCTTTTGAATCTGGCTGCCCACAATATTGTTTGGTGGAGGAGACTACTGACAATGGATCCTTTCTCTCCGGACATACATCAGCTGTGTAACTGTCTATTGTCTGTTTCCCTGTTCTTCAGGATGAGAAAGGAATCTCTGACTCTCTGGACCTTGTGTGCACCAGCAGGCTCTGCAACACCCTTGCCCTCACCCCAGGCTCTGCCTGCCTGCCTGCACAGCTGGCCAGCTGTTGACATGGTTAAACTGTAACTTGGGATCATGATGCCATGGAAATACCAGAGGGACAAAAAGACAGAAGAGGACTCATCAGAGGAAGCTGAACATAAGCTTGGATCCTTGCCTTTAGGATAGGCACAAGCTACGTTGTAGGGGTGTCTGTGCCCAGTCATGTACTGTTATGGTCCTGACTCTGCCTTGCTGGACTGATTTCCTGGCTTGACTTCTGACCTGTCTTGTCACTACAGGCTTCCCTGAGGGTCACTGGAGTGTGGCTGACCCGGGTTACTTTCATCAAACCTGCTTAGCTCTTCTGGTACCACAGTTAGAAAGGACACTGTCCTGTTCTGTCCCACTATGTTTACTGCTAACCTCTCCTTGTGAGACATCCCATCCATCTCCTAATGAATTTCTGACATGGTCTGCTCAGACATTGTTCTTACAGAAACAGCTTCTGGTCATTCTTGCTGCCTCACTGTGTCTTGAGGTTCTTGTTTCTGCCCATGGCAGGGGGTTCAGAGCTAAATAATTTTTAAGGTCCTTTCAACCCAAACCATTCAGTATGGTAAGATATGATAGACATGATATAACAGCCTTCCTGGGATGAGAGCAGATCCATGCAAGGACTTTAGTTTGAGGGTGAAAAATACCTTTGTATAATAACATAATTGTTTTCAGTCTTGTTCTCATAACCTTTTCTAAAAATTTCTAATGCTTGATTTCATATCTTTTTTGGAAGGATACTAAGCGCTAAACCAACATTTTCATAAACCTGTCTGCCCCAACCCAAAGATCTTACTCCTGAGTGACAATTGTAAGCTTATAACCCTTTTCTTTTGTGTGCATCAGTTTGCATGTACTTATATTGAAAATTATCTTTCATGTTATTATTCAGTCACTGAGTCATGCAAATCCATTTTGTATTTAGCCTTTGTGCTTTCTATCTCCATGAAAGTTGAAACTTCATATGAATCGCAAATTTTGATCAGCGATCCTTGAATATCAACCCCCTCTCTTGGACTCCTCTTCCCTGCAGGACCAGTTCCCATGGGGTTCTTCCAAGAAGATTCCCAAAGAGGCTAAAATTCACTTTCCTGAAATCCATAGTTGCCATCTTTCTTGTTGCCATGCTTCCTCCTTGCCTGATACTGAGCTCCACAGTCTCATGGTCACTGCAGCCAAGGCTGCCCCAAACTTCCATATCCCCAACAAAGCCTTCACTCTTTGTTAGTATAAGGTCCAGAAGCACAGTCTCCTTCCTACTCTTTCTTGGCAGTTCCGCTCCATGCCTGTTCCTTCCCCCTTATCCTGTGGTGTTTAGCCTCTTTACAAGAATTTGAGGACTGATTGTTTCCTTTTGGAAATCCAAGTGGGCTATAATGTCTGTGAAAACCATCCATTAAGAATTATATTCACTGAATCTGGTGAAGTGAAGGAGTTTGCTTGAGCCATGTAGGGAAAAAGAAACTTTGGAAAAGTGCCATTTTTTATAAACCTGCAGAATGGTCAAAATTTTTATTCTATCCCTGGCATAGAAACTTAGCCAGTAGTGACTGCTCAAACCTGTCAATCCCTGTACTCCCTTTTGATTTTGCACTTCTTTCTTAGAGATACATTTCATCCCAACTGCACATTTTTTGGGGCAAAGACAAAGTTCTGTGACATTGTTTTGATGGCAAAAGTGGTTTCAGGCAGGAATTTGACTAAACTATTACAGTGATCACACTTAGCTCTAGAAATCTTGATTGCGTGAAAGTTAATGAAAATATGGAATATACGTCAGGAATCTTCTCTTGCAATTTTATAAACAGTGTTCCATTAACAGCAGTTGCAGAGTAACTAGAAAATATTTCTACTCATAGCTTACTGAGTAACTTTTTTACTTCCTCTAGTTTTGAGAAAGTTGTTATAACATTGAAATAAGAACACAATTGTAGGCAATAAAGACATAAGTTGTGAAATAACCAGATTTAACCTAATTTAAAAAAGGTTTGATATTCCTGGCCCATGGATGACCCCATGCTGGACCAGGTGGTTACGAGAATGAGGCTGTGACCCTGTGGGAAGCCAGCACTCAAGAGGGATCCTGGCTGGACTGCTGGACCCATGAAAAGAGAAGCCCGCACTGGGGCAGGATTGCTGGTAGGTTTTGTGATCCTATGTGTGGGACAATGTTGGAGCAGCTTCTTCCTGAAGGACTGTACCCCTGGAAGGGGCTCCTGCTGGGGCAGTTCTTGAGGAACTGTATCCCATGGGAAGGACCTGTGTTGGAGAAGTTCATGGAGGACTGTCTCCTGTGAGAGGGACTCCATGCTGGAGCAGGGGAAGAGTGTGAGGAGCCCTCCCTCTGAGAAAGAAGGAAGGGCAGAGACAGTGTGATGAACTGACTGCAGCCCCTGTTGCCCATCCTACTACACTGCTGAAGGGAGGAGATAGAGAATTTGGGAGTGAAGTTAAGTCTGAGAAGAAGGGAGCAGTGGAGGGATGGTGGTATATGATTTCATTTTTATTTCTCATTACTCTAATATGATTGACAGTAAATTAAACCAGTTTCCCCAAGCTGAGATTGTGTGATGATTACCAGCAAGTGATCTCTCCCTTTACTTATCTCAAGCAATGAGTTTTTTGGTATATTTTCCCTCCCTCTGTCAAGCTGAGAAGGGTAGTGATGGGGCAGCTTTGGTGGGCACTGGTTTCCAGCTAGGGTCAACCCACCACAGATGTTCATATGTAGACATACGTGTGGAAAGATGCCCTACAACTTACTGCTTCTGCTCCAGAGACTGTCAGTTTCTCCTTCAGAGCCCTGAGTGCATGGACCTTCCCTCCTGGCATTTGGTTGCTTGACCTCAAGTACAGTTAGAGTGGTTCTGGATGTAAAATTTTTGTCTGAAGAAAGCTAGAAGCCTTAGTGTGGATGATACTCCTTCCCACTGGAGCTGCTGTTATGCTAAGACTCTAGCGCTTGGCTCCTATCTGTTCCTGGCCACACACTTGATGATGCAGACCCTGACTCAGACCCACAGACTGACTTTGCAGCTGCAGCACAGACCTGCCTTGTCATTACAGATTTGCCTGATTATTGCTGAGCTGTGTCTGAGCCTAGTTACAATCACCAGACCTGATTCTGATCATGACTTTCTGGCATGACTTCATGGCTTGGCCTCAGACTGGCAACTACGGACTTAGTTGATGATTTGGGATCCAGGCTGACTCCAACTGTCCTGTCAAACATGACTCAGTGTTTGGTACCTGGCTTCTGTCCCTTAGGGAGCAGCTGGCCTTCGCCTCTCCCTGACAGTCTGTTCTTCACACCTAATCTTCCTTTTGTTTCCCAGTCCCATAAATTGTCTCGAAAAGGTTTTTCTTATGAATGGCTTATTGACAGGTTGAAATAAAGCCTCATTGCTGTTCTTCCAGGCTCGTCGGTCAGATCCTTGTGGTTGAAAGACTGATTGCTCTCTGGTTGGTGGTGAGTTATTCAGCATCCCTGAGGAGACATGTCATGTGCTATTAGAGGCTCAGACATGAGCTCTCTGCAAAGGGGTTTCTGAAATTTGAGTTTCAAGTCGAGTGCCTAATAGTAATAAGAACAAGGCACTGCTTCGAGGAACACTTGCAAATCTGCTGGGCAATCCTGGCAACTATTTTCAAATATTCTGGATATATTCACACCCACATGTTCAATCCTTCCAGAGATGGAGGGTGCTATGGAATTCCTCATTAGTCCAGTTGATAGTCCTTTTTGTTAGCTCCTGGTGGTGTTACCAGGCCAGCATATACAGGGGTGGAGTTGTGAACACCAAATTTTTGAAAGAGCCTTTCAAAATGCAATGGTAACTGCAGAGTAATGAGGCACAGACCAGTTTGTTACACTGCCATGTAGAAAATACTGGTGAACTTGAAACAGTTTCAAGGGCAAGAAATGTGCATGACTTGTGGGAGTTTGTGGAGTAACTCAGACCTTGAACTTCATCTCCTGGCTCCTATGTGTGGCTCAGAGAACAGCACTGAATCTTCACTTTCCTTGTATTATTTCCCACACCAACTGAAGTCGTTTTATAGGTTTGGAATAGCATTTTATTGAAATTTTGGCAAATGAGGAGAAACAGGAAGAACTTTTAAAATCTCTGATAAATAACTCCCTGTGTGGCCTTGAGAAGAAGCAGTGTTTGATCACATTCTATCAGAATTTGCTTTTAACTTTTATATTGATAAAAACATTAAGATTATTTTAATTCAGAATTGGCCACTGAGGGAGAAAAATGAAATAAAAATACTTTTTTTTTTCCTTTCCTCATTTTACAGTCTAAAAGAGAAGATACAAAGATGTTCACTGCTCAAAAAGAGTGACTGAGTCGTGCATTACAGGAGGTCTTTTACCTCTCTATATTTATGTATTTTGAGAAGAGAGAGAAAGATAGCAAGAAAGCCATGGAATAGGCAAAATCTGTTATGGTATTAGTTTTCCAAAAACTACTTCCAACAGAGAAGGCACATAAGGGCACATAAAATTCTGGCTGTGCCTCATAATCATCATGATTATTTGCATTCTTAAATAAACATTTACACGTTTCATTCACAGTTTTATTACTGGTATTATTTTTTACAATTAATTTTTTCTTTTAATTACAATCCATACCATAAAGCTGGTGAAATCTACAAATGTTTCTCCTTATTTATTAGTGGCTATGTTCTGTTACCAAATTCTTTTGTCTTTACATGGATTCTTTGTCACCACCACTCAGGATACAGGTTATTTTCTATCCTCTCCTCCCTGGTAAGTCACATGTTTTTTGCTTGGTGTTACACAAAGTAAAACTTGTGTTCAATTAAGAGTATGACAAGATACAATTTTCATTTACCGTATTTAACAGGGGAGTTTCAGCATTACATTCACTGTAGTACAGTCAGATTTCGTTTGTCAGTTATGGTACAGAAGTTATTTCGGGGAAGTCCACCAGAGAAGCAGTGATAAGAAATAATAAACCATGTCAAACTCATGCAGAAAAAGGTCTAATCAAATGTGACTTAAAAGAGTTTATATAGAATCTATTTTCACCTGGAGTTGGATGGGCTGACAGTAATGATTACATGTACTTGAGTGAAGAAGGGTTCCAAAGGGTATACTGTTATTCCATCTTACCATGTGAAATACAATCAGAAGGAAGAAAAGATCACATATTTATGGATTTATAAATAAAGTGAATACTTTCTTATTACCAGTTCAGTCTTTTTCTCCAAATAACCCATGATCTTCAGTGTAAAACTAAAATTTGATGTAGTTGCAAAACAGAAGGCTTTTGGTACATAATGACTGCCAAATTCAGGGCAGTGCTACCTACATTTTGACAATACTGTCTCTGGAAATAAATATGTGAATTATATGTGAAATTGCATGCAAAACCTCACCTTTAAATATTTTCTCCTTTTGAACGCAGCAGAAGGACTCTTGCCTCAGTCTGCTTATACTTGAGAGACTATAATTGCAGAAAAGGTTGTGGTTAATATAGAGAAAAATCTGTCCATATCACAACAGAAGTTTGCTTGGGTTCCAGTCCTCCTAATGTGACAGACAGAGAAGTATGTGGAACAGTATTTTATTCTGGCAGCCTCCAGAAACAAGTTTCATAGCCATAAATACAAAACTACTAAATAAAATCTGTAAGATCCGAGGATTATTAAAACCTAATGTTCAGATTTTGCCATATGCTTCCAACTTTTATTTATTGATTCCAGTGAAACTTCTCACATTGAAGATGCACTATATATATATCTGTAACATTATGGACTAAGTTCTGCCTTAGATGATGTGTTTATGATAGGGCAGAAGAGTTCCTTCACACAGTGAGCAAGAACGTTTCAGATCCCAGCACTAGTTTGTCTTCCAGGTATGTGCACTTAGTCTTCATGGTCAACTGGAGGGAAAGTTGGCTGGAGGAAATTTAACAGCTGTCTCTTTTGAAGCAAGTTAAAACTAGCAATGTTTCTAGGTTATTATGTGTACACAAGAGATGTGGGATACGAGAGAGAAACATTTCTGTGGTAGCCAAGAGGGTAGATTTAGAGAAACTGAAAAAGAGAGAGAGCCCTGAAAACGAAGCTCTGAAATTCGTCCTTTGTAAGTTATGATAAAGATTTCATTCTACCTCTGCTCTGGTAGCTGGATATATATGATGGAAAAGTCTGAATAATATAGACTAAGGAGTAGAAGACCAGCTTCAAACAGTCAGGAAAGGAGGGTTCACCTGTGTCAGCATTGGTAGTTGAAAGGTACAGCAGAAACTGAAAATGCAGTGTCTTGTGCTCTGGAGGAGATTTGTCACCTTCTCTCCTTCTACTCTTCCTTCAATTGCATATATATTTATCATGGTTCCCATCTGATGCACAGACTCTCCCTGCCTCCTTCTTAAAAACCCTCACAAGCTGCTAGAACCTCTTCTTTCCCACGCTGCATTATACTTGTGGAAATTTGTCATGTAGAGAGGAGTTGAAAATGTTCCAATTGTGACTTCAGATTTTTAATTTTCCTTGAAAGAGGAAGGATTTTATTTTGGCTGAAGGCCAAGGATGAAATGCTTTCCATCCCTGAGCAGGACCTTTTTAGAATGGTGTGAAAGAAGCAGTGGTAGATTGAAATTACTCTTGCCTGTACATGCTCCTTATTACTCTCAATGGACTCTCCAAATGAGCAGTCCTGCAGGGGCAAATGAGGTTATATAGTCTTCAACTTCCTTCTTGGTTGAACACTTTTCTATTATTTTTTAGCATTTCATTTAACTGGCTGAGGAAAAACGAAGTTAGTTTCTCTTTCTTTTAGAAACATTTCTATTTTTGCAAGCAAGTAATATTATTAATGGTTCACTACTATATTTTAAAGGAATTATAGCTCTTATTTACTTCTTTTTTTACTATGAATCCCAGTGTCTCGTTGTAATTTGCATCCCTGAAACTAGCATGTCATTATAGTGTTCTGATTTATCCACTGAACTTTTCACTGGGCTAGCTTTCATTCCTCATAAATATCCATTTGTTTCATGATACTTTATATTTGCTTGTCTGTGCTTCTGAGAACCCATGGTGAAACCACAGTGTCCTGGAATCACCTTTGCTCCTTCTTGTGAGTGGGATTGTTGCAATGATTCAAGCTGCCTGTCTCAAACACTGTCAAGGCCACATGAGGGACTTGCCATAAGATAAAACACTACAGCAGGAACTTGAGATAAGCATAGGAAGAAGGAATTAATGATGGGAAGATGCTAATTCCAGGCCTGGTGGAGGCAAGATCTGGTTAGTACATCCTGGTTAGCACATAACAGGTTGTAAAATAAAGACAAGAGATCTTTGAGGAAATGGTGTTGCTACTGATGCTGGCACCAATTGACTGTAACTGTGTCTTCCAGGCTTTCCCTCTCACAGCTCAACCAGTTAAAAACAGGATAACCACCTTGTTTGGGAATGGATTAGTGGGGGGAGGAAATGTGTCCAACCACAGACATGACCTTAAAAAGCCCAAGCACAATATTATCTCTTATGTCTTTCTTATTTGTTCCAGACTTTTTCATGTTCAAAAATCTTCTTAAACCAAACTTTAGTGATCAAAACACAACTTCAAATTCATGCTCATACCATCAATTTGTTCCTGAATTTTCATGTCTATCTCCCAGCTTCAGCCTGCAACACTTCATTTAATCATCAAATCCCTCTCTCTAAATAAAGGATGAAGAAGCTAGACTCATCTGTTTACTTTGCTAAGAATATCTTTTGGACCATACTTCAGATTTAGGGCAGATGCCATTTTCACTTTATTTAAAATCAGCAGGAAGATGAAGGCCACACTTTCCTTCCTGACCTTCTGCAGAAAAAGGCTGTTCTCCAGGGGACTTGGGAGATGAAGGCAGAGATGTTCAATACATCTCTTGGTATCAGCAGAGCTATAATGCTAAGTATGATACCTCACAATAAATTGATAAAATCTGGCAGTTTACACCTTTTAATGTTCACTTATATTTCTAGTTTGTCATTCTGTATCTGTAACGTTTAAGAATGTAAGCTCTCTTTTTAGTTGACATTTAATAATTCATATGTGTATGAACATCTGAAATTCCAAAAGAAAGAGATTAGAAAAACATTAAATAAAATTCCAGTGGGTCTGAGGTAATATTTATTCAGACTCCATGACCTTAACACTTTATACAATGCCTTCCATTATTATCTCTGCTCCGCACTTCACATTTAAGAGCCAGAGGATGAGCTTTGGTTTGCTTGTGTCAAATACTGGCATAGTGACAAGGTATATGCGGTATCTGGCTTATCAACATGCAGCAGACAGGGACATAATTGACATCTATAAATATGTCCCACAGTATCAAGAAAAGTAATACTTGATAATATTTTTAAAGATGGTTTCAAATGAGTGCTGGCAATCTTCCTCTGAGAGAATAAACCATAGATCTTAAATATATTTACAACAAGTTGCATTTTAAAAATCAAAAGATAGTAAGCTCAAAGCATACAAGCAGAATAACAGTGCACCTGACTGAATGTCTATGGACCAGGGGTATAAGAGTACCTATTGTGTTTACTTATACTGTACATCAGTTACTAACGTCAGCAAAAAGAATTCATAAATCAAAATTCACCATGCGATGTAGAGAAAACATATTTGGTACTTTAGATTACTTCTGTGGGATACTACTCATATATTACATGCTTTAAGTCCCCTGTTTCTGTCTGAAGTGGTTCCCATGAGAAAATGAACATTTGCCCACAGATGAAGTAGGTTGCAGTGATTCACTTCAATACATTTTCCTTTTGGATTGGAAAAGAAAAATGTTTCAGCATCTTGCAGCTTCCAGATCAGTACCTTTGATAATTGGTGATGGGGTTAGATTTGTGGATTTCCAACTGAAAAAAAATGAAAAATGTATGTTCCCTGAGCATCTGTCCCATTCTTTACTGAAGTTTATTTTATTTTCTCAGCATTAATTACAAAATCTGAATTTTGCATATTAATATTGCTTACAGCTACCACGTTTCCTTTATGCCCTTGTTTGGCTCTCACAACTGATCTTTGCTCCTTCTCTCTTTTACTCAAACAAAATACAAGTATCTCCTTTTCACACATATCCATATTTAAAAGTATTGTCTGTACCATTGACTGTCTTTACAATTGGAAATATTAGACAAGTTTTCTTGCCTGGGCTAGTGCTAAAGTCAGTAGCTAGATACCTTTTTTTTTTTTTTTCCTTGTTTGTCTCTCTGTGTCAGATTTCTCTCTGGATTAATGGGATTTATGAATAATTGCTCCTTGATCAGGCTCCTGGATCATAACTGTTGATATTCATGGCCAGTTGCTGAAGTATGGTTGACAGATTAGAGAACAGGGCCATAAATTTCATGCCTTAGATTTTACTCTTTTGTCGGGGAAGGCAACTCCTACGAGGTGTGGAGGCAACATTTTACTAGGTGGACTTATGAAGAGGATCCTGTCCCATCGCCAGAAGAGAACATGCATTCAAGCTTTACCGCTCCCTGAGAGGAGCGGCATTGGACTTTCTACCTAACCGAGTGAAAGTGTTACCCCTCTTTAGAGGCGATAATATATCATTAAGAACCAAGGTTGAATGGACATTGGAGTTAAATAACTGAAATGTTTTGTCTCCAAAGATGGAGGCTGAGTTGTTGTTCAATTCCCCTCAGCCCTCCATGTTGCCTTTTTCCCCTGTTTTCCCGCCCTTACCCTCATACCTTTTCCCGCCATTTTTCCCAGTTCTGTATGTTCATTGGTTCGCTGCGGGACCGTCTGTTGATTGGCTGCCCTATCACCCCAGTTACTGCACTCACCCTATCAGAACCTTGTTCCTACCCTCCACCCCATAATACCCCTCATCCCTACCCTATAAAAACCCTCCATTTTAATAAAGCTTGGCTCACTGGGAGCACACTGCCCTGGAGTGTGTGTCGTTCCTTGTGGGTTCCCCTCGTTGCGGTCAACGGTTCCCGCACTCTTTTTCTTTCAAGTTCTTCTGAAGGGAAGAGCAAAATGGATGAGTAGGGTAGTAGAAATATAAATGGATGGTCTTTCAAACAAAATATAATGTGGTAGATCTGAATTTCCTCCCTGGATTACCCACAGACTTCCATCGACCCCCTGAGCATCTTTTGAAATATCTCTGTTTCCCATCACTCAGTGTTTAAGGATATTTACCTAGAACACAAGGAGCATTATGGCACTGAATTTTCATGTGCTTTTTCCTTTAAGAGTAAGATCTATACAAGCATAAAAGAACATAGAACTTTTATTTGTCTCAAAAGAAAGTAGAGGAGTGATCAGTAAAGCATACTGCTCTGATTTTCCACATTTGTGTTGCATAGGCTTTATTGGATATAAAGATAATTTCAGATATGTGCGACTTGGCAGAGACAACATTTTCGAGGTCACCTGGTTCTAAAAGGGAGAAAATTAAAAAATATGTGATATTTAACATGAATTAATATAACTGATTCTTTTAATGCCACTAGTTTAAACTACTTAAGTGTATGTGAGGCTGGAGATCATCTCCTTCTCCTTCTCCTTCTCCTTCTCCTTCTCCTTCTCCTTCTCCTTCTCCTTCTCCTTCTCCTTCTCCTTCTCCTTCTCCTTCTCCTTCTCCTTCTCCTTCTCCTTCTCCTTCTCCTTCTCCTTTCTCCTTCTCCTTCTCCTTCTCCTTCTCCTTCTCCTTCTCCTTCTCCTTCTTCTACTTTTTTTAACCATTATGATTTAGCATTGGTTGATGTCTCTTCATTTTTTCTGAACAAGATAGAAAGTTGTAATTTTACTGGGATTTTATTTGTTCCTTATTTCCTGCACAGTGTTGAAACCAAACATACAGAGAAGTGTAATTTTTTCCCCCTTTAATAACATTACATCACTTGTTATTAACTGCCGATATTTATTTTAGTGTTATTTTAGTAATGTTACTGTTGAATGTCAAAAAGCAGTAAAATCTGAGTCATACATTATATGGTAAGTTCTTCTATAGCTCTGTTATCCACAATGAATTCATATCTCTGTTGTTTCAGAAGCAGACTTTTTTTCTCAGTAAATACAGGGTCATTAAGTAGTCAGATATCTGCAATCTCGTAATTCTGATGAAATTAAAGATCCCACAGTTTCACTACAGTAATAATAAATAACTTCTTCAATTTTACAGTAGGATGGATTGGTGCCTTTCAATGAAAGACTTGAACTGGGCTGAAATCTAGATATCTTTTGTATACTGAAGAGTATATCTTATTCCTTTGAAATATTAAATGTCCATTTTGCTATCAGGATAATTTTTTTTTCTTATATCTCTGAATGCAGACAGCCACAAAGACTAGCTGCTTGTTTCTATTTTGTCTCTGCTTACAAATTAAAGCAGTTTGTTAGGAGAAACTACTCAGAGTATCCTAGTGAGAAAAATTTGGCTGAATTTCATCCCTGAGTTTGTCACTGAATTGTCTTGTAATTATAGACAAAGCAGTGAGGTGTATCCCACTGCAATGCTGAGAGGAGGCGCTCTGTTGACCTGATCAGAAAAACTGGTACTCAGGAGTTCACAGGCCTAACTAGAGGTCTAGTATAAATACCACACCACAAGCAAGAAAGTAATTTTCTCCTTTAGAACAGTGTGAATCTTAGGTAAAGTCCAGTACAAATGAAGATGTGCATTGTGAGGTAAAGCCATTCAGACCCAAATTCACTGTATAACAGTTACAAGGTCCTCCCTTCAGTGTGAGTTACATTATAATCGAACAACAATTATAACTGGATCTGGTGCCATCTAATATCTACATAAATGCTACTTAAAGAGAATTTAGAAACAGGATTATCTTTTTTTCTCTGTTTCTTTCTGTGGCTCTGTTAATTACTTAGCAACCAAGCTTGTGACATTGCAGAAAATGAGGTCAGGAAGAAAACATCCTGTACTTTTTTTAAACAGTTTATAAATGTTGCTTTTTAATATTCACTCTCTAAAAATTTCCTTCCCTTCTCACATTAAAGTACATATTTGAGCCCTATGTGTTTCTATAGAAGTTCATTAGGATCAATGTCCCCTAGTTCCTCTTCAACACCTTTTTGTTCCTGAATCTGTTCCACTGCACTGCTACATACCTCCAGTCTTACTGTGGATCAAAGACAGTATGTAAACCTGTAATGTAAACAAAACCTGAAGCACTTTATGAACAGATGTTGTTGTCAAAAAATCCTGATCTTAGTGACTTGTGTTTTGATTTTCAACACACTATCATGGTTGAAGTCTTTGATATACTAGTACTGAAGAAATGTTTTACCTGTGACTCAAAGTCTCAACTGTGAATCGCCCTGGGTGGAAAGAACTGAGTTGTAGCCTCTTTTGCCATCTTGTCAATACTTGCTACAGGGAAACAGTGCTAAATGGGTCTAGCAAGTCTGCTTCAGGGGAATTCATTGTGGCCTTCCAGTACCTGAAGGGAGCCCACAAGAAAGATGAAGAGAGACTGTTTACAAGAGCACATAGACACCGAAAAAGGAGTAATGCCTTCAGACTGAAAGACAGTAGGTTTAGACTAGATATCAGGAAAAACTTTTTACATTGAGGTTGGTGAAGCACTGGAACAGAACTTGTGGATGCCCCATCTCTGAAAGTATTTAAGATGAGGTTGGATGGGGTACTTAGTAATCTGGTCTAGCAGAAGGTGTCCCTGCCCATGGCAGGGGAGTTGGAAATAGATGATCTTTTAGGTCACTTCCAACCCAGAGCGTTCTATGATTCCATGATGCTAGGATTCTGGTATAGTATAGCCTGGTGTTAGAAAAGAGCTTTGCAGAAAAGACTACTTCTACTTCAAAATTCACTCTTCTTGCCTGGGTTGCTGCTTTCACCAAGTGTCACAGCCTGTCTCCATCTGGGTACATCCAGACTACTAAGTGACACAGGACAGAGTCAACTCTATATGTATGAGCCTGTTGAATGGACAGTCTTGTGTTCACAAAGCTGCTGCCTCTGCCCTTCCAAGAAAGAGTAACTGTGTCCAATTGCCCTTTGGGAATGGGGTCTATTAGGTATTATCCATTGGGCATTATTTGGCAGAGTGCTAATTTCCACGAAGCAAATGGGTGCGAGAGAGTAGGCTAAAAAATGAGTGCAAAAGATCCTCAGTCAATTGCCTGGCTTTTAATGTGGACCCTTTTAATTTCCCTGTATAAATGTATCCATTTTGTCTACCATGCTGGATGGAGAAAAGAATAACAAAACATTCTTCTACATAAAATGTATCTCATCCTGAGCCTTAATTTAAATTGCACAGAAACCCTAAGTCATTGATTTATGTTGGATATGTTATTTTAACAGTATATGCATTTCTGTGAATGCATGTGATGCATAACTATGTAATCTCACCAACATCCTTGCAAATTCAATTTGGTTCTAATAGAAAAGATGTGCTGTTTTCTTATCAATCATCATTACTACTGATATGAAATGATAGGTTAGAAAAGTTTCATATCCTTTGCCTAACAGGAGTCAGGAGATGGCAATTTCAGAGGGAGGTGTAAAAAGGTTTAAAAATAAAAAATAAGATCTTACAAGCCAAATGATTTCCATAGTTACACCTCAGAGCATTCAGTAAGATTTCAGAGCTGTCATCAAGAACTAAAATTGGCCTGTATGATCTTTCTTACTGGTTGTGATGGAAGGGAATGAAGCAAAGTGCTCTTATTCTCAAGATTTGTGAATTTTACAGTGGTAGCCACTCTTCAACTTGATTAGAAAAGGAAAAAATATCTCTAAACATGAAAATCTATCATGACTTAGAGGTATGACTTATAATCTCTCTATTATGACTCTTTAAGTCATAATTCAGTGTGCTGGGAGGGCTCTTCTGTGTAAATTTACCTCGAGTCTGTAATTGGAGTCATGCCATATACATACAATCAAGTCAAACTCTAGTCCTTCCTGGTTTACACTGCCTCAGTTGCTAAGGTGGATACACATATTTAGTTACAATCTAGAAAAAGGTTTGCATTTTCTTCAGTCTCTTTCTGCTGTTACTTTAAGACAAGGATTTGAAAGTGATATGGCAGCATATGGACAATATATTAAAGTTCATCACACTCATGAATATGATGAAGATGTGTTCCATAAGAACTAGAAAATAACTGGATAAGTGGTTTTTATCTCATCTAGCTTTAACCATATGCTTTCATCTATACTTTTACATGCTTGTCAAAGGTAACAGAGAAAGACAGTGAAGACAATATGCTGTAC
This sequence comes from Scytalopus superciliaris, assembly GCA_013400415.1. Taxonomy (NCBI): domain Eukaryota; kingdom Metazoa; phylum Chordata; class Aves; order Passeriformes; family Rhinocryptidae; genus Scytalopus; species Scytalopus superciliaris. The sequence goes on along the minus strand of VXBX01001175.1, from coordinate 1,278,062 downwards.
TATGGAAAAGTATATATGCACATTAATCACCTTCTGGATGCGTGCAGTTCTTGTCACTGAACTTGCAGGAAGATTAGAAGCTGAATTCATGGTTCCTAATGTAAATCCTGTTGTCATATGTACATGCCTGCATCTCAGCCAGGCTTTCTATAGAGTCCAGAGGGATAAATAGATGTTTCTTCAGGTGATTCGTCAAACACTAAAGTAGAGACACAAGCAAGGGGAATGAATTTTCTTTACATGTAAGTACACTGGAAGGTTATGGTGTTCTACACAGTTGAGAAAGCTACATTATAGACATGCAAAGGTAGGTGAAAAAGGAATTTCAGTGAAGTGGAAACTAGATGACTGGTTTAGATGGAAGATGTAACTTCCACGGGAGATCAATTCTGTATGATCTCTTTAAATACCAGTCCACAGTCCATATTCCATGCATAAACAGGCTAATAATTCATAGTAGTAAAATCTTATTTCGACTCTTTTCACAGTGCTAGTGTCTCTTCAGAAATGTTGATTACCAGCAAAACAGAGAGGTCTGAAAATACTTTAGAGAACACTTATGGAAAGAAAATCCTATGTTCAAATATCTGTAGTAGAAAAATAATACAATTATGGAAGGTTGTTTGAAGGTACATCCAAGAAGGAACGTGGAGAGTCTTACTTTCTGATGTTGTGTGCAAGCACAGGGCCATGAAACACATGGAAAAGAAAGAAAGGAAGGAAACCTTCTACTTTCCTTATTAGATACAATCAAAAGAGGGCACATGGTCTTTTATACAAGATGGGCACAGTAAATATTACAGGTTTGAGGTTACTATTAGGATCACTTTTAAAATGAGAAATAAACTCTAAATGCTGATGGATTTTGTGTGGTTAAAATTGGAGGGAATGCAGAGGTGTATAGGCTTTATATCTTTTACCTTCTTCTCAGCAGGATAAGCAACTTTCTCAATTACTAGAAATCATCTCATCTCCTCATTGTCAACACAGCCCCTAGGTATAACACTGAAGTACTAGAGACTAAGCAAAGCACATCATCATTAGCAGTCATCAAGTTTAAAAGCTAAAGATAGATAGCAAGAGTATATATACAACTTAATAACTGGATCTACCTCTAATAAATTTCAGCCAAATTCTCTTTTCAAAGAGCAGATTTCATTGAGTCAAGACTTTGTCCCCATAGTCTGCTTTTAGTAATCCTTTCCTGAGAAAAAAAAGAAAACATATATCCCTCCAGTTTGTTCAAAATGCTGATGAGTGGTTTTCTCTTCATGTACAGAACTGGGTTAGATTTGTGGAGGCATTTATGGAACTTTTGGCAGATGTATTAGAGAACATGAGATTCTTGCCTCACATGTCTTTTGAACCATTTATTTTCTATAGTATATTCTTCCCACTCAACATAAAGACGACATGTTCTTTCAAATTTATTCTTCTTAACATAACTTCCTCAAAATTTGGGAAATAACATTGTCCACTGCCTGAAACCTACCCAAAATGAAATGTCCCTGGACACTGAGACAGATGTTGTTCTTGTGGGCTTTCATGTCAAAGGCACAGCTCTGAATAATTTTGTTTATGGAAAATGCTTGACAAGGGACCTGTCTGACTTCATTACATTAGCAAATACATTACTTATATGACTTTTGCAGAAAGTAGTATTCCATCTAGATCAGATGATACTTCTCAGCATCTAACTAACAACTACTATGGCTGCCAGCAATGTAGGTATGAAATATTAACATAATGGACTGATTTCAGAAGAATCCATAGCAGAATTAAGGATCCATAGCTTGGACACTGAAGAAATATCTCAACACTTAACACAGGATATTCATATTTTCCTAAGGGTTTCCATTATTGAAATGACTCAGTATGTAGTTTGGAGCATTTTTAAAATTAGCAGAAATTTGCAACTTCCATGTGAAGCAATTGAATAAGCTGTTTCACTGGAAACAGGGCTAATGAAGCTACCTGGAGAGCTGTGGCTATTTTTCCTTCTACAGTAACTCCTGATGTGTCTCTGCAGAAGCACCAAGGAACGCTGTGGAGGGCAATATCTTGTCTAGAAGTTGCTGATCTCTATTTCCTACTAGCAACAGCATAATATTCATTTGCCAGTTACATTTGTTTCAAAGCCCGTGGTCATCCCCTTCAGGCAAAGCAAGCATGACACAGGTGAGTTGTCTATTTCTTGGAGGAAGTAGGCATCATCCTGAGACAAATGAAACAACAATGAAGGAAACTGAACTATTAAGGATCAAATCTTTAATCAGTCAGAGGTGCACTTGTGACCAGAGATGGTTTTAGGAGGGCATTCCATGCTGAAAGAGGTAGGAACACCCCCTAAGGGGCTGTGGCTATGGGTAGTTCATGCTGTGTTAAAGACAGAAAGGGATAAAGCATCAAAACCCGTTTAAAAACAGAGCAGCAAAAAACCTGCTGTGTACAGGCAGCAGAAACTATCACACTACTCAAATTGCTGTGCTGCCCATCACCTCCTCAGAGTGCAACCCATGGCAAAAAACATGAAAGTTGACATGGGGAGGAGGGAGGACAGTGCAAGTGCTTACCTATTTTCTTGTGCCTTTTTACTTAATATGCACATCAATTATGGGAGGTTTGTGCTGGTTGACAACAAAACAAGCAAAATTATCTGACTTTAGGATCTTTTGCCTTAAAAGGGTGTTTAAGAATATCTCAACAATCATTTGAGTAAATATGCTTTTTCTTATACAATAATTGAGATTTAAATCCATTTATGTTATACTGAGAACTTCCAATGATTTACTGAAACTTAAGAAAAACAGTATGTTGGAATTTATCAGGGAATGGAATATTCTTTAGTACCCTTGGATTCTCTGGAGTTACTGCTTTCACCTTACCTGTCATAATGCCTAAAATCAAAACTTTTTACTATCACCAGGGAAAAAAGCAAAGGCACACAGTGTTATTTAAACATCAGTAAAATTAGTGCAAGGCTCAAGGGTTAGCTGCAAGTCTGAGTTTAATGAATTTAAGTTGAGGATGATATTGGATTTATGGATGTTAATAGAGACAGTCATGTGTGTCTCATGGATTGCCACAAGTCAGAAGTACTTATGAAGTGTTTATGACATGCTGGCTGAAGGTGGAGAAAACAGATAATAAAATAAATATGGGCTCCAGTTTCAAAGTCCTGACTAATGAAACCATTGGAGCTCTGCCATGCTACAGTGAAACTAAAATCAGCTAAGTGCTGAAGGTGTTTACAGAAACACACTGCCCCTGATTGCTGTTCTCATGGGTGCTGCCCCCATTGAAAGATGCTTCGCTCAAAGATTCTGTAGCTCAGTGTCTGCATAAGATGTAAGCACTTTAGTAGTCCCTGTAAGTAGAGGCAAAAATTATTGTTACACCAAAGTTGTTATCTTCTCTTACAGAAATATTTGCTTCATTTTGTTTTGCTTAAATTGATCCCATATTTTAGAATGTAAAGAACTTTGCCTAAGCACAGAGCACTGATATAAGACCCAATCTAGAAGAAGACAGTGGAGTCATATAAGTGAAAAAGAAGTTTTTACTGCAATTTGGTAGATTTTCATGTATACAATCAGTCCTTGCTCTTCTGCAGAAAAGTGAATAGGGACTGAAATTTTTATAGCTATAAACCATATAAAGTCAGACAACTGCAGTATGATAGACCACAGAATAAAACATCCCATCATGTTTTTCTTTAAAGCAGAACCATTTTTAGATGCAGAACTGATTAAAAGCATTGTTTGGAAGAAAATTATTAAAATGTTTTCTTTTTCAACTTTCCCACAAAAAATGATTGAAAATCCCCATTTAACTGTTACTGTAATTCTTTTTGAGTTCTCTACAGTTTGTCAAACTTGAAAAGTGTATTCCATATTTTATTGATATCTCATTAGCAATGACACCTCTGCAGCTCTACTCACATTTGGTAGTTCACTGCTTCTATATCTAAGAATAATTTTCCTGGCAATTCATTATTACCTTATTATTTACCACATACATATATATATATATATGATCCTTTCCAGAGAAACTGAATTTCAGAGCACAGCCCCCCTTTACCTAAGAGACTTACGTTCCTTACTTCTACGTTCATGTTCCTTCATATCAGTCATGATTCCACCTTGCCAAATGATCCAGTCAGTCTGACACAATCCCATGGCTAGCAGGGACTCCACCATATTTTGTAGTTAACGGAAAGTTTTACAAGTAGTAATTATGTATTTAATGCTGGTTTTCTTCTACTCATTTATTCTGCTTTTCAACTTATAATTAATTTCCGCATATGTCATATAAATAATAAACCATATAACATAAAATCACAGTACTACTAAAAAAATTAAATTCACATAATTGTAGACTAATTGAGGTGGGAATGGACCTCTAGTGCCTACTTGATCTTTTTCTTTTCACAAACCAAGGTCATATGAGACCAGGTTCCACAGGGGAATGTTCTGTAAGCAAATTCATAGCTGCTCTGGGCAAGTTATTCCAGAATGGGACTACTTTCATTGTGAGAAAATTTATCCTAATATCTTCTACAAATTTTCTCTTTTGCAACTTTTTTCTACTGTTTTTTTTTTTCATTTACTATATACATATGATAATAATCCAGTTTTCATTAGATAGCTAAAGACAGCAGCAGTTATAAACAACATCAGACAATTAAAATATCATCTTTGCACACTATGTAAGGCTCTAAGTAGTTTAATATTTAAGCAAATGTACTATCACATAGTCTGATGCTTCCATTTTGAAACTGGAATTGTGTAGAGGACGAAGTCAAATGCTAGAGAACTCAACCACAGCCGAACCTGAGATCTCATTAAAATATCATCTAATAACAAGTCTAATTGCCATAAAATCCTAATATTTTGTATAGATTTTGGTCCTGAATTTTAATTTCAGAGGCAAATCACTCTTCTATTGGCCTACTTCTGTAATTTCACAAGAGAGTTGTAAAATATCCTCTGAATGAGAGACACTGAAATTATTCAGGATTTGGACATTTTCATGCAGCAGGATATCTGTGGAAATCTGATGCATTAGATGACCTTCTGAAATTTAAGGTACTAATTATCCTACAAAAACCTTACACAGCTTGGGACCAATCCACTTGAGAGACTATGGCACTCTCACTGCCACTGATGTGTGTGGCTGCAATGCTCTAGCTGTTTCCCACTCCTTATAAAGGAAAATTATGCATCCATCTGAACACTATCTGCAGTGTTTCTTAGATGCTCAGATATTCTTCAGAGTTCTTTCTGTGACAGTTACATTTTCACTCTGTAGAAAACTGAATGTGGTTAGTAGATACAGAGAGATAGTAGGTGTTTGCCTGCTTTGGGAACTGATTTAAATGATGATGAGGTGTAATTTAGTCATGTTTAGTATATAATTAAATATTAGGCCACCTAGAGCCATGTTCAATGTCTTTATTGTATTAAACTGAAATTAATAAAAAGCACAATCAACACCACTACTAATTTACAGGTGATTTATTGAGGTAACAGGTTTGCAACGCCACAGATGCAGACACAGAACAGCAGGCTTTATGTTCAGGTCTGGAAGACCTATTCAGGTTGGGAAATATGCTGCACAACTGTGGCCATATTGACTATGTCTGTGCTGCTAAGGAGAAACAGCTGGGGACTGACAACTGCAATGGCCAAGTGTGGTGCCTAGCTTGTGTCCATAGGAAATAAGGCACTTGTTTTGAAGCAGAAAAAGCTGGATCATCCAAATCCAGACAGTGAGTGAAAAGTTTATCTGGATGATGAGAATCTATTATTTCAATGGAGTCACAGGCCTTTTTTTGTATAACAGTATAGGTATAGTTCTCTGGAGATGTTAAAACTTTGACTAAACAAGTACCCCAAAAAACTGATGCAACTGGATCTATTCTGAATAAAGTTGGATTGGGTGATCTGTAAAAGGTATAGTTTATATCATTATAAGATTCTATGGATGATTATTTATAATGGCAGCCTAAACCAGTTAGTCATATGCAGGTTTTTTCTTGAGTGTTGAGTCAATTGGAACAAAACACTCTCTACTCAACTAAAATCCTCTTAATTTCCTGCCTGTTGAGAGTGAACCCTTACCCATGCTAGACTCTGTGCTATGCCTGAGAATTATTCTGTGATTCTGTCAAAGAGTCTGGACTAGATCAAAATAAAAAACCTACCAGGGACCATCTGAAGGATTTGACTTTGTGGATGATCAAGTTCCAATCCATGGGAGTGTTTCCTAGCTATATTTACTTGACTTGTACAGAAACAGATCTTGAGTCTGAGAGAAGTTTAGGTAGTCCAGACAAGCCCTGCAGATCTTAACCTGGTCTTCTTGCCAGGTGTCATATAGTTGGTCTTCTCCCTTCTGTGAGAGTTCCCATTCTTTCAGGATGCTGGCTGAATTGTCTTGGTTTCAGGTGAATTCACAACCCATATTTTGAAAACTAAATCAGACCAAGCACTGTGATTAACTACAGCTACACTGCTGTTTTAACATGTCAGTATGGTTTTGGCCTGGATCACCTCACACTATACAAAGCCAAGGCACCACTCTGGGCAGGACTGGCCAAAGTCTGCTTCTGATGGGCAGTAAGCACAAGGCGATTTTATTTTGAGGACAGGAGAGAGTTCAACCATATAGACTAGTGCTATCATGCTACTTGCCTTCAGAGTGGTCCCAGTCCACCTTGTTTACTAACATCAACATAGCACTGATATAATTTGGTCAGAACTCAGAAATGTTCAACAAGATCCACACTCATCTGCTTCTCCTCATGGAAAATTTTGCAACATAAATGAAAACACTGAGTTTCCATGAAGTTTTCTGTTTCTTGGGATGATCAGTACAAAAGCTGGAGGGTGAAAAAGACAAGTTTGGGTCTTGCATAGATGTATATCTCAAGTTATAAGTATTACCTAAAAGATGACTGTGTATTTCCAGACTTGCAGAACTCCAAAACACTTGTTGCTTCTGAGATGCCTCTTTACCTAAAATATTTTTCCTAAATTTTCTTATAGTTTAAGCTTGATGACTTGCAAAAAAACTGATGTCTGTTCTGTCATAAACCTCATTACTCCTAAAGATATAATGGGTTATCCAGGTTTTTTCTTTTGGTCTTCTTCATTAAACCTTGTGTTTTCAATATTGAAATTACTTTAAAGTGTTCATAATTCTATTAAGGAACTGGAATACTTAGTATTACCAAACAATTATGTTTTCATACTTTTTGACCAAGGTATTAGATATTATTGCAAGGTAAAGTGTTATATGCCTTAAAATTTTCAAAAAAAACTTCAGCTGCAGAATCTTGAATTGTGCTATCTGTCCTCCTAAACATGCGATTTGGAACCCCAGAATAGCAGCAGTACATTTTGTTCCACTTGGCAGCTGGGTGAACAACATAAACAGAGAGCAGACACTAAAAGGGGACTCAGGACTGAAAATAGGCTTTTTAATTTTTCCTACTTATTTGCTGCCAGATGGTTTCCAATAGAATTCTTCAAGTGTTTCCTACTATATTGCAGGGAAGTAAGAATTTGAAGTGCCCTGAGACCAATCTTTGTGCAGTCTACTGACGTGTTCAAATAGCAGGTATGAAATATTCAAATAATTCTGAAAATATATTTACAGGAATCAACAGCATTGTTGGTTATTCATCATAATAATTCTGATGACTTTGGTGTTAATTTCTAACTTTTTTTTTTTTTTGTAAAGGAGAATATCAAAGTAAATGAACAGGTTTTGTTTTTTCTTGGTATGTGGTTAGCTGGGAATGAATCTTCATTTACAAAGTATTTTACAGGGAAAATATACAAGAAAAGACAATATTTGCTTGCTTATATTTTCATATAGTTGGACATGGTAAGTAATTTGAAATAAAAAATATGCAAGACATTGATTGCTGATCACAGCTGAGTTCAAGTCTGCATTATGGACAACCAAAATACATCTCAACCAATCAAGATCTAAACTTCAGATTAATCACTTGCTAAATGTACTTCAATAATAGATTTCCATAGAGCTCATTGAACCTTTCTAATGTTGATATGAGTTATGACAGTAAAAAAGAATTGTCATAACCTTAAACTGAATTGAGAGATATCTGTAGAAACATAACTCCTGAACTGTAATAACTTGGCATCAATGATAATGACATTTCAAGGCAGGAATTAAAATGCTGGTAGAAAAAATGCAGAAATAATTTAATTTCAACCCACTTTTTCAATAGAATGGGATTTTCCTAAGCCCTTATACATAGTGATATTTTAAGTTAATTGAAAATATTTGTTCATTTTTTTCAATTCATTGCATTTGTACTTAATAACTAATATTCTTCGAGCGACAATAAAGTCCTTTTTCAAAAAAAAATTTGTAGGGTCTTAAAGCACTGTCATATCTGAGGGCAGCAGGTTTTAAAAGATACAGGAAATCTTTAAGCATTAATAAAAAACACCAATACTTTAAAATTGCAAGTAAATCATAGAATCATAGAATAGTTTGGGTTGGAAGAGATCTTTAAAAATCATCTAGTCCATAGTCCAGTCCCCCTGCCATAGGCAGGGACATCTTCAACTGGATCAGGTTGCTCACAAAGCCCCGTCCAACATGACCTTAAATGTTTCCAGGAATGGGGCATCCACTATTTCTCTGGGTAACCTATTCCAGTATCTCACCACCTTCATTGTAAAAAAATCTTCCTATATCTAGTCTGAATCCACCCTCTTTTAGTTCAAAACCATTATACCTGATCCTGTCACAACAGGACCTACTAAAAGCCTTTACCCATCTGTCTTACAGCTCTCTTAAGGTACTGAAAGTCTGCTAGAAAGTCTCCCCAAAACCTTCTCTTCTGCAGGCTGAATAGCTCCAGCTCTCCCAGCCTTCCCTCACAGGAGAGGTGCCACAGTCTTCTGATCATCTTTGTGGATCTTCTTTGGACTTGCTCCAACAAGGCCACATCCTTCTTAAGTTGAGGATGCCAGAACTGGATACAGCACTCCCTCGACCTGCTGGTCACTCTTCTTTTGGTGCTTTCCTAGGATTCTGGATCCCAGCTTTATTCTTTGCCTGACTCATATTCCTGAGAACTCCTCAAATGCTAAAGACAGGAAGTATAAGAAATTATTTGTCACACACTAATACAGATGAAATGTAAACACATGCTTACAAAACAAAAAAAAAGTTAGAAAAGAAGGCACATGTTTCACAAATCTGAGATTTTGATAGATTAAAAGAAGAGACATAGTAGTTTACAATGTGTGTGAATAACTGGAGGCATTCTGGCTGCAACAAGGTTAACTACAAAAAAATGTAGTGACTCAAATGCTAAATTCTGGAGTCAAAAAACAGTTTTTGATGGGACTTTTCAATTGACTGTGGGTATTTTAATTTTCAGTTACCTGGGAGTCTGAAAAAACAATTTTAGTTGTGTTTAGCTGTTGTGTCTAATACCTTTGATTCGTATAATTGACATTGATGGTTTTCTCAGTTTCTAGGATCCTAGATAGTAAAATTTTGGTCCTTTAGACACAACTGAATAAGACTATGGGGAAATTAGATCTTTGCTTTTGAATTCCTACAGCCACTACAATTGAGCCCCTCAGAACAAAAATTTGCTATTAATAAGAGCACAGAGTTGATGAACTGATGCTTTCCTGTACAAAGATGCTTCAGTTCCACAACAATGTGAGACAAACCTGAAGTGAGATGGCACAATGTGAAAAGACATGGTTTTCAGGTTTCACGGTAGTGCAATAAGAACAGCTTTCAACTATATCAAAGCAATAAATCTTGAAGCCAGAAGCAGAAATTAAACAGTGCCACACCAGTTTAGAGAAATGTGTGCACACACTGATAGACAGAACTTAACATACAAAACTTGTTTGCAATACTAAAGCAATTAGAAAATTCTTAAACATGAGAGTAGGAGACTGACTTTTCAGCTACCCAGATTCCTCCGTTTGTCTGAGGAAAAAATGATACCTAATCTCCTGCTCATCAGTTGGCTTTTCAGCATTGAATTCAATGAAAAGAGGAGTCTGATGTCTGGTGCGTGTAGTATTGCAGCTGCATAGATGTCTATGAAGAATTGGTAGCTAAAGAAAAGGTCTTGATGATTTAAAATAACACTGTGGATTTCAAATTAGTGCTTTCTAGTGCCTTCAACCAGTACCAGTCTTTATAAGGTTAAATACCTAGATTTAAGAGGCAAAATTATAAACCTTTTGTTAAAGAGTAAAATCTAAATTTCCCTCTAAGAAATATCATTGTCACAAGACTTGAATTTCTTATTTACATAATATCAATGATACAGTACCAAAGCTACCTGGTAATAAAATGACCAACTCCAAATGAGACAGAAGGCATAGCACATTTTTGAAAGAGACTAACACACATTTTCTCAGAGAATGTTCTCTGACTTTTGCTTGAAATTAGGCCATGATTTCCTCATTCTGCAATCAGCTAATATAAGCACCAGTTATGAGTCAGAGAGAGACATAATGTGAGCAGGCATAAGTTCATCCAACTAAATTATTTGAACATAAGACCTTAAGAAGACGAAGCTTTACAAAACTCCACTGAAGCATATGGTAATGTACATGTAGAAGGACATTAACCTGTCATCTCCTCATGCCTTGCAATGGCAATGCTGACTCTTGTTAAAATCTTACACATTTTTGTTAATGGCTTTCCAAGCACTTTGAGGTTTAAAAATACAAATTAATCAGAAAACAGTTCTTTTGTGCTTTGTATCATGTTGAATTGCTGCCCTTTTAAAACACACCTATATGGGCTGTGTAAACATTCCACCTCTTCCTACCCACTCAAAGTTTTCAACATTTTCAGGAATGGCAATAGCCAAAATTTTAAAGATTGATGTATTTTTCCATATGGATTTATTTTGTATGCAAGTGTCAGAGAGTTTATAATTTTTCTTCATTCCATCTTTCTACTAAAGTAAGACATTTAATAAATCTAAATTCTTATAGAAGAGCCATGATGAACTCTTTTACCAGGCCAGTTATACTCACCTGTGGATCACTTTTGCATAATGAGGTCTGATACACAATGGTGTTTTAAAAAATTCTAAAATAAATGCAAAACTAAGAGATTATATGTAACTTTGAGATTGTAATAAATAAGATGAAATAAGATGAAAGTTTGGTTAAGAAACATAATAAAATATATTGATTAAAATAACATTTAGAAAAGAATATTTAAAACGGATTTAGGATTTTATGTTATCTCTTCTCCAATTATATGTCACGCAGGAACTTGGTGATGAAGCACAGGGACTAATTCACAGATCTTGATAAATCCAATGCCTTCTGCTCATATGCCTCATATGCTAAAATTTCTTTACTGTATTCTGTTGTGAAAGTTGCTTGATTAGTTTGGATGTGGCTATAGCAGGAAAACAGAAAAAAAATTGCAATAATTATTTTGTTGACTAAACAAAACAACAATAACTAAAATGAGTGAAAAATAAAAATTAAGTAAGATTTAGTACAAAACCTTTGTAATCTCTCCCAAATTAAAATTCTTGTGTATGCGAACATTAAGAAAAGTGAAGACTGTTTCATCCAAAAATTCTAGAGATTTCTTTATTTATATAAACACTATCTAATAATCTAACTGCAAACCTTTTTAAAATTCTATTTTACCAAGACTGACAGAATGAAGTATATTTTGATTTTTACATCTCTTTATTGGTATATTCATTATGTAAACTATCATGGAAAGAATGCTAAAAATATTGTTAAATAAAATAAAATTAAATTCAAAAGGACAATGTAAATAAACAGTAGAAAATTAATATGGGAGGAAAAAAGATATTGAAACTGCTCTGATTAGAAAAGAAGTTTTTTTGATCTACATGGTAATGTCCATTCTCACAATGTGTGCTGTAAGAATAGATTTATAGTCTTTGGGGAAAGTATAATCACTTTTTTTTTTTTTTAATAACTAAGACTAATATTTTAAGTTTAATTTTTGCACAGCATCCCATGTATTTTGAAAATATCTAGTAAAAACTAGTGGCTTCCTGTTGTAATACATTTGCAACACTGAGCAAAGGTATGCAAGTCTATATTTCATCAACTTAAATACGCTTCCCAAGGCACACAAAACCAGTGGAGAGGCTATTTTGTTTCCCAAGCATCCTGCTGCAAGGTGAAGCTCGGATGTCTCTGTCTGGTCATGTTCCTATGTTTTTAAGGCTCTTCAAAGGATACAATTGTCAATACATAATCTTTCTAAATATGGCAGAAAAAGCAGTACAGGAATGTTCTGATTTTAATTCCTAGCACCAACAGAGTATCATAATACCACATCATAGAGAACTATAGGGGATGGCATCATTTGCCCTGTGGTGACTCTGCTTTGTGGGGGCAGGAGCACATAATTGGAGTCTGAAAAAGAGGAATGGGGGAGTGGAAGGTTCTGTGGCCCCCTAGTTGTGCTGCTGGTCTGTGAGAGGGCAGATACAGCTTCTTGATCATGCTCTCAGTACTGTGGTCTTTTCCCCCCCACTGTATATTTGTAATATTTCTACTATATATTTCTACTGTTAATTGGCTGATAACAGGAAGAAAGCAGTGAGAAGACACCATAAGCTCCAGAGCAAGAACCTGAAGAGAGTGCAGACATCATTGCCATAAAGCTGCATTCCAAGCAGAGATATTTTATGAATTACTGTCTTGAATTTAAGGACCCACATTTTGCCCTCATCCTATTTACTGACCCAAATCCTTCTCTCTGGATCTTAATCTCTGTAATAATGTATCCCACCTCTGTGTAAGGCAAAGAACGCATTTTTCTTGCAGCTTTTAAATTATTTGGAGTAAATTCAGTTGAGTATGAAGGGGTCCAGACTGAAGATAACTTGAACATTAATAGTACAAACTGTATTGTTTACTTGCAGTATGTTGATATAATATTATTATGCAAAACACAAGCTAAAAATGAAAGAGCAGAGTAATACAAAAAACAAGTGACAGATCTGTGTAAAATCTTCATTAATTTTCAATTAATTGATTGTTTCAGCTTCAGCATTAGTTTTCTGGGAGACTTGGAAAATGAGTAAACAAAGATTTTCAATCATATGATTCTGTCAGATAGAATGTGAAGACTTTTTAAATTACAAACCTTCCTCTGTCTTAAATCAAAGTAGAAAATGACAGTTAAAGCTCTTTTTCATCAACTGAAATGTGTTTCTCCCCCATACCATTGACTTTATAGCATCTACAGGACAAACTCCATGCTATTTGAATACCCAGCTTTTCAGTGTCAAAAGAAAATGAATTATGTGTTATTAAGAAAATCCCTTAAATTCTCTTCAACAATGAGACAGTGCAATCACGGGTGTTGTAATTATGTAAATAATAATTTATATCCAATATTGTCCAAGTACCACTAAGCTATCATATCTGCATTCTTGCAGATATATCTGCAGATATTTCTGTATGCTACTCATTCATAATCAGAATATATATTGAATCAGTTGAAGTGAGTTTTTGGAAGGCAAATGCCTTTTTTATTGGTAATGAAATGAAGGCCTCAGAGTAAGCTAATAAGATCTAGATAGTGTGAAAGCTTTTTTACACATTCATGTGCCCTCAGAACTCCTGGTGAGCTGTAATAGTTCAGATGATTATACAGTGTTAAATGGGCATTGACTTACATTAGCTGTGATTCTTCCCACATGCTTTATTTTCTTCTGTCTGTTGAGTGTTAGCCCTTCTCACAGCCACAGACTTGTGGGAGTTATGTTTTTCACTAACATCTTACTGTGAGATATGAAATGAATGTCTTTTTTTTCTTGTAGATGAAATCTTACACTTTATCTTCAATAGCATTTAAGAAATGCTTTAGGCAACCTTGCTATGTTCTTGGATGAGAACATATAATACAGAATTCAGTTGGAAATTAGAATATCTAAATGTTGATATTAAACTGTATGTGTCTACATGGCAGTATTAGATTTGTGTGGACAGGTTCTGGTAGAACGGGAGAAGTAGGGTTGGTTTCTGTGAGAAGACACCAGAAGATGCCCCCATGTGTGACAGAGCCAATGCCAGCCAGCTCCAAGACAGACCTGCCACTGGCCAATGGTGAGCCCATCCAGTGAAAGTGCTGGTGCCTCTGAGACAACATAGTTAGGAAAGGGAAAAAAAATACTGCACAGCAGGAGGTGGGAGAGAGGAGTGAAAATACGTGAGAGAAACAGCCCTGCAGGAACCAAGGTCAGTGAAGAAGGAGAGGCAGAAGGTACTCCAGATGCCAGAGATGTGATTCCCCTGCAGCCTGTGGTAAAGACCACGGTGAGGCAGGCTGCAGCTGATGGAGGTCCATGGGGGAGCAGATATACACTTGCAGCCCGTGGAGGACTCCACAGTGGAGCAGGTGGATATACTTTGAAGAAAGCTGTGACCCTGTGGAAAGTTCATCCTGGAGCAGGTTCCTGTCAAGTTAGGTGGACCCAAGCAGAGGAATGCGTTCTGGAGTGTGTTTTCTGGCAGGTTCTGTGATCCCATGGGGATCCCATCTTGGAGCAGCCTGTTCCTGAAGGACTATACCCTGTGGGAGTCCCCACATTGGAGCAGTTTGTGAAAAACTGCAGCTTGTGGAAAGGAATTGCATTGGAGAAGTTCATGGATGACTGTCTCTCAAGGGAGGGACCCCACACTGAAGGAGGGTAAGAGCGTGAGGAGGAAGGAGCATCAGAGACAATTTGCTATCTCTTTGCATTGCTTAGGATAAGAGCTAGAAAAGTCAGGAGTAAAGGAAGCTGAGCATGGGAAGAAATGAGTGTGGGGCAAAGGTGTTTTAAAATATGTTCCTTTTTCCTCATTATCTTACTCTCATTAATTGGCAATAAATTAAATTAATTTTCCTAATTGAAGTCTGTTTTGCCCACAATGGTAACTGCTGAGTGATCTCTCTATAGTTATGCTGTCCCCATGAGCATTGTGCTTTTCTCCTTGTGTCCTGGTGAGGAAAGGGAGCGATAAATTAGCTCAGTGGGCACTCAGCGGCCAGCCAAGGTCAATCTCTTTTCTTTTCTCCATTATTCTGTATTGCAGCAGACATTTTGCAGTGGAGTTTTTGATAGGGAATATGATAATAAAATATATATATAGAAGTAAATTTCCCCGCATCAATATTAAATTTAATGTTAATTAACATTTTAATGTTAATTTTGATTTTAATTACAGTATTAGGATTATAACACTCTAAAAATAATTCTTAATGTTTTTTGTATCTGTAGTTATTTTTGTCTTTTACCATGCTTTTACTCTGTGCAATGGTTCCTTTTTTTATGACCAATTTCCCTGCTCTCTTCTATTAATCAGCTGTTCCATCATGTTTGTTGGACTGTTAGAGAACTGTTTCTTCATAGTAGTCTGTGGGACTTCTCTAAAATTAGCACCATTCAGGTTACACAGATCCATAGTTGTAGTCTCTTCTGTCTTCAAGGTGTCTCAGTGTAGAAGTAGCCAACAGGAACCTAATTCACCGTAAATAAATTTTTACACATTTAATATTTCTATGGTAAAAATATCAAATTGTCAGAATGCACAATCTGGAGGTGGAGATGAGATGCTTTGTCCAAAACTGTGAGCCATGATTTTTTTCAGCCTGATTTCATTCCTATTCCTGTCCTGCCGAATTGAATTTCTGCCTTGACCTCAGCCCTTTCTCGTCACTATAGATGCACCTGTCAGGGTGGACCATGTCTGACTCTGATCACTGTTGCCAGCCTTCTCTGCTGTTTGAGGCTCAAGTGCTGTGACACAGTGTCCTTGGCAGAGAGGACCCTGCCTGTCCTCACAGAGCAGTGTGTCCTTGCTGCTCCCTGATAAGGGCTGTGCCTCTAATCCTGCAAAATCACTATTTTTCATATTATTGAATAAACATGGAAAATTCCTTGTAACATTTGTATGCATATACCCAGTGTTATGATCTGGTTATTAAAATTATGAGAAATGTCCCTGTCCATATTAAGTTGCAAACGCGATCATATGATGAAGACAATAGTGTGGATTTTATTTAACAGTAAGTACAAGGCAGAGAGAGAGAGAGAGAAATTGGGAAAAGGAGGGAACAGGGAAGAAAGAGAGTGACAGAGAGACATTAAATAGAAAATGTATCACCATTCTGTGGGACCAGGCTATGTCCTGTGCATCCAACTCTTCTATTCTTCTCAGTGGTGAAGGTCCGATAAAACATAGAGTCCAATGGATTACTATACATTTAGGAAATGTCCAGGCACTTCCTCTGCAGGGAGAAGCCTTGCAGTCTCTTGCGACAGACTCTGGATTTGTTGCATCTCTTGGATCACATACAGTCCTCTCATGATAGAAGGGCTCAGGAATGAGTCGGGGTTCCTTTGTGGTCTTTGGTGGTTTATTACCCTTCTCAGCTGCCGCTCATGTAAATATCTTGCGTTTATCTGGCCTTCCTGGAGGGGAGGTTTACTGCTTTTGTTTGGAGAGATTTTGCCACCACAGACTAGAAATCCTCTTTCTCCACTGGCTGAGGCCAGCTCAGGCTGAATCTTAACACAGATATGTTCTTCCCTGAGCCTTGTTTACTTCTTCTCTGATCTGAGATAACTGGGCAATAGTCTTACCTCAAGTTCCTGTCACAGTTCAAATTCAGTTCAGGAGGCATATTTGAGAAGGGAGGGGAGTGTTTCCATGGTCACAAATGGGCAGTTGCTTCTTTGCATTTTGATAAAAAGTATTTCTATGATTTTAACAGTGTTTAAGACATTAATAACACTTCAGTCTCTTACACTCAGTCATATTCTTGATATGCCGAAAGTAATGATTTCTTTAAGGATTGCAGTTATCCAAATGACCAAGTGACAGGGAACTGATTAACATCTTCAGGCTATGCCTGGATAGAAAATACATGGACCATGATACTTTCTGAGAAACAAAGCCACAAAATTCATGTCATTGTTCATTGTGGAAAGGAACACAATTGACTGCTAACTTGAGGAAAAAAAGGGAAACCAATTCTGTAGGATAGTTTCCTAGTTTCAGCAGTTTTTTTGAGTTGTCCCAGTGAAAATATGCTCTATGCAAGACCATGTCTTTTCAAACAGCAAGGTTCTGGGCCTTGTGTGCTGCCCTTCAAAACAGAAATAATTTATAACAGGGGCAAAAAAAGTTATTACCATTATGAGCAACCCTGTTTAATACTAACCACTTTAAGACCCACAGGGAAAAGGGAAACATTTTTTCTTCTCATGCATCCCCAGCATTAATGTATAGCTTCAAGACAGTTAATCTTTCCTTTTTTTGTTCCTGTCAGCCCCACAATCTTTCTAGGGAAAGATGTATTGCAACATCAGCCAAGAAAAATGAGTAAGTTTTTTCTTTTCTATGCAAGTGGAATGAGCAATCTATCTGGATAGGCTCAAGAAACAAAGATGAATAATGAAATGAATAGTTAATTCACTAAAAAGTTCACTGTTGAGGTGACTGAAATGTCACTGTTACTTGAAATGACTTTTTAATACAGATTATTTTGAAAGCTCACATATTGATTTTGATCTTTTAAAACTGCATTTTTAAGCTTTTTATTTATTTGTTTTTTATTTAATTTCAGATTTTTCTCAGTTTTTGTTAAAAATGTGAGAACTCATTATAAAAAATAACTTCACATTAAATTATATTTAATTTCCGAATTATTTAAGAGAGAAACAAAAAAATTTACTAATAGCCAGAAGTGCTGCTAAATGTATCTTAAATAAAAATATATGTGTCAATATTATCTCATCAAGAAATACTGTATTACAGTTAAATGTATAATACACTCTAAAGTTTTCATTTCTCTAAAATGCTGACAACAATGTAGGAAAATATTGACTAAAATAGACACATGCAAACAAATAACAATGTAAAGAATAAATTACTTTGGTTCCATCTTACTAATGTTCTCATATACTTTTTATTAAAAATTATGTCCATGTATAGAAAAAGGGAGCAGACAAAGACTATTAATTCAGCAGTTAGTACAATGATATCTTCAGCAATAAGGCCTTAAAGAAAAAATTCTTATTTGCATAGACAACAATTTCAGAATCATCAGTAAAGGTTAGAAATGCTGATGCATGCATGAAAATCTAGCTGATATTTCTGAAATCTAACGTGAAGATTTCCCTAGAATGTTAAAATTACTGTGTTTAAATTCATTTAAGAAGGACCAAACATACTAGAGGGTCAACACATTTTTACCAGGACAAGTTGGAAGTAAATGATTTTGCTGGCCTTGAGAGTAGTCTTCTAACTAATAAAAGAGTAGATTAGGCAGTCTGATGTCAGCCAAAGAAAGCCAAAGTAGAACAGAGAGAATGAGATGAGTGGTCAAGAATGTCTAAAAATACATAGGCGCTGCAAATGGAAATGTACTGGAGTTCTTCTCTTTCAATATTAATAGCAAAATAATTTCTCTAAATTATTAGTGATGGTTTTCTAATTTTTAAAATATAACATTCCAAGTGAGTAAGTTCTAAGNGTTTTGTTTTGTTTTGTTTTGTAGGTATTGAAGAACTGATTCAAGCCTAAAAATTAATAAATTAATTGTGATTACTGCAAGTCATCATGATTTGATTATGCTTCTGTGGAAACCAATAACACATTCTCTGGTGCATACCAGGAGCTAGTTTCACAGGCATAAAGATAATTATGGGCTTAGTCAGATGGTAAATAGAGACTAAAGAGAAAAATGTGAATAACAATTTGGAACTACTTAAGAACACTTACCAGTTCTTTAAAATACACAGTTGCCTAAAGCTTTGTGGATTATTTACAATTATTTTCAGAGAATGAACATCTGTACATATATTCCAATCAAAATACTCAATTCCTCACTCTAGTAATATCTTTGAACTTCAGTCTAAATTTTTCCACCTTCAGCTTTCACGCTTTCCGAGTAGAGTGGAAAGTCGACTATCACGTGTCTCTTTCCTGCGGACTACCCATTTTGTGTTCTTCTTCTTGAACTAATCTGTTTGAGCTCCTCAGGTTTTTCATTCTAAGGGGTTTTTTTCAACCCTTTAGTAGGCCTTGCTGCACTCTTCGGAGTCCTCCAGTCTACCAAGCTCTTTCGTATGAGATGTGTAATTCCCTTGGTCACCAGTAATAACAGCAATACATGCAAGGATCACATTAACCCTTTAGGCTGTGGCACTAGAGTGGACACTCATATTCAGAAGATCATCCATTAGTATTTTTAACTCTTTTCAACTGTCACTGCTATCACGTGAAAGTTTTCTGTCTGCTGCTATGGGAGATATTCCAATATTTGGCCATATTGAAGCTCATAAATCTATAAATATGCATATATCCACATTAAGTTAATCAGTCTTCTTAAAAAATATCTGGTTTTCCATATCTGTCTCAATTCCTCCTACATAAAAACATTCTTTTTTGATGCTATCTGTGGATGGCAAAAAAAAAGTTTTTTTGAAACCATTTTGCTTTTTCAACAATAGCTGACATAATCTTTAAATTATAGTCTGGATAACTTTTATTCCTTCATAGGGTATCCACAGTTCTCCTAATTGGTCAAGATTTATTATTTATAATCCTTTTTTGAAATATATTATTTAACTAATGTTTAATCCTTATGGTATGCAGCACACTAATTTTGTGTCACTCAAGTTTCTTGACCCTAAGGTGTGTGATATTGAATACATTACAGAGTTCTATTGCATTATCACTTGTGCATCTGTCAGATAAACTTGTATTCACATAGAACTGAAATTAGTTCGGCAATACCTATTTCTCAAAACTATGTGGGAAATAACATTCATTATATTAACATCTTATTAAGAGACAGATGCTCAGTTTCTGAAGCAGCACAACAATTATTGACATCTTCAAATTCAATGAGTAAATAGGAATTGGGAGCTCATCTTTGGAAGTCTTGGCTCCTGGTAGATTTGAAGTTAGATTAGATGATTGCAGTTAGTCTTCATTTGCTTTAAAGAATTAGATTAAGAATAGTTGCTTAGATGAAACAACTATGAAATGGTTTTAAACTCTCTGAGTGGACAAAAAAAAAGCCCCCATATGAGGATACACTGAGCATACAAATTATCTCTCCTGGATCTCATCAGTAACTAGTCACCACAAGAAAAAGACTCCTTCAGGTAATTGAGGAGCTTTAAAAAACAGATTACATAATCACAGTTGATTTTCAGTGGGTCTTGTGACTTGATTGTACCATACATTAAATGTGTTACAGTCAAATTAAGTGACGCTTATTAAGCAACAAGAAACAATGTTTAAAAGGAGCAAAAGTGATGTCCCATGAAAAATACTCTGGATTTTCCCATGGCAGCATACACCGACCATAAGCTTAAAAGAAGGTTCATTTTGCCAGTGATCACAGTGATTTCCATGCATTTGTCCATCTGATGCATTCTAATGCACTGCTATGTTACCCTTTGGTCTCAATACATTTGATAATTACTCTATTACATTGGTGAATATTAAACCTAACACTTTAATTCAAATTTTAATGTACCAAGAAAAAGTATCTTCTATGTAATCTAAAAGCAACAGGCTTTCTATTCAAACCATTTATTTGAACCTTTGATTCCATCAAACAATTAAACACGCTTTTAAATCCATATTTAAAGTTAAATGATACTTTTTGAACACATTTCTGACTTAAAGGGTTTTTTCCCCCAACTGATTGCATCTGTTGGGCTAGGAAAATTCACTCCTTTGGGGCAGCCTAGTCTTTGAATCCTTTGTCTATCAGCAAGCAGGAGAGTGTCTCTTGGATTTTCTTTAATTTCGCTTTCTTACTGAAATTATACATTTCAGTACCAATTCAGATCTAGTCTTTCCAGAGCTGGCTAAATCTTGATGTGAGGTGAATATATACTGGTATAAGAAATTAGTTACTTTCCTCTATATGTTCTTCCTGATGAATTTGACTTTGATCCTATCAAGACTTTCAAAGCTTTAACATTAGTTAAAGATCTTCTGAAGAAAGCAATCTGAAATTACATATTAAGGACAATTATTAGATTTTTTCCTAATTATGGTCTGAGGCTCATTTAAGAGGTATCAGGGGAATGAAGCATCTTAAAATCAGATGAGAGGAATTATAGCACTTAAAGGCTGTATTTCTGCCTACTAGACATTCAGTTTCAGTGAAGTCTTGTGGTAAGTTACAAGATGTTGTGTACTACCAAAGGGATAAAAATCCCAGGCTAAACACTTAGGAGCAAAGCCCGTAGGAGGAATTCTGTACGTAGCATTAGAATGTGCTCTGCCATATAGTGCATAGTCAGTTAAAAAAAAAAAAAAATCAAATTCCTTATCTAACCTGGAATTCTTTAAGGATCAGCTTCAGAATTGAGACGTCTCTGGAAGGCCATTTATGGGATGTACAGTGCCAAAAGCTGCCACAGTAGCATCTGTAGGTGATTCAGAGAATCATAACGGAAATATATAGCTTTACCATGTGACTTTTT